>QQSS02178086.1:0-14696 GCA_003687565.2 Craspedacusta sowerbii
TTTTGCTTTGCTGGACACCAGTACATCATTTACGCCGATAGGTATTCCGGGTGGATAGAGGTTGAACAGGTCCCGTCCACTGCCTTTCACAACATCAAACCACTCCTGCTGAGATGGTCTGCAGCCTACGGTGCACCCTCAGAAATCTCCTCCGATGGAGGTCCTCCTTTTAACTCAAAAGAGTATACAGAGATATTGAAGGAATGGGACATATGAAGGCGGCAATCCTCCGCCCATTATCCTCAGAGCAATGGCCGAGAAGAAGTCGCAGTCAAATCTATAAAGCGGCTGCTTTCAGGAAGCCTGAACCCCGTCACCGGAAGAGTAGACACGATGGGGGCAGCGCGGGGAATCATGACCCACAGGAACACCCCGACGGCAGATACAGGTTTTTCACCGGCAATAGCCTTGTTCGGTCACCCCATTCGGGATCACCTAACTCGCGCGTTTGCGCAACCGCTTCTATCAGAGTGGCAGCAAATAGCTGATGCTAGGGAGACCGCTTTAGCCAAGCGTCATGTCACGTCAAACCCTGGCCAGGATCTTTAGCCCCTCCGCGTCGGTGACTCCGTTCAGATTCAAAGCCAGACCGGGAACAAACCCGCAAAATGGCTGTGCACTGGGATCGTAAAGGAGGTTTGGCCCAACCAGCAGCACAAGGTCATAACCGATGGAAGTCGCCGGGTAACGTTAAGAAATCGTATACATTTACGGAAAATCCGACCAATCTGCAGGATGGAAAACGTGCCAGAGCCCATCCCACTGACTTCAACTAAAGCTCAAACATCAAATCAGCCAGTGCCCATCAGCGTTCTCCAGCCTTTTCCAACGCCGAGCCCACAGCCGCCCGGCACACAATCCCCACAGGAGAGTTGACACGGCGAGAAGCGCGATCCAACGTCCCCTGGCAGCGAAGCTCCACCTTCGACAGATCGCACAGAAGGGTCAACGCCAGCTACTCCAAATTGGCAACCTCCGCCTGTCCCCCCTCGCCGTTTAGTATTCGACCAGACACTACCTGTCATCCCTGCACGACCGCCAACCCTCAGACGTAGCTTGTGGACAAGGAATCCGCCCAGGATCTTCTCTCCGAAGACACGCGGGCCGTCACACGTTACTCCCGCATGTGATTGACCTTTTTTTGTTGATGTTTTCTATCACATTATATCTGTGTACCTCGTAACGGCGCATTTATTCGATATGTTAAAAAAGGGGGCATGTTGAGTAGCCAAAATACCCTTAGGCTGGCAGGCCAGGAGTCATGCGTACGATACGAACCTAGCAAGCAGACGTGTTATTGCTCGTGTAAGTAAAGTGTTTTCTTTCGTCTTTATGTCATCATCTTATAATATGCGGCTGTTCTAAGCATGTAAAGAGACGCACTTACGCTCTTTTCTACAAACATGTGAAAGCTAGATCTACTTTATGTGAAGAGCCAACAAAACGATACAAAATAACCTGCATAGCAAATAAATTTAATTTTAATCTGCTAGCTTCATTAGATCCACTGACACCCTTTTTACCAAAGGTCACAAAAAATCCTGAAGCTGTAAATGTTCAACTATAGAAATATTTCCCATCCACTAAATACTTAGCAACACAAAAGTATCCAATAAGATTTGTCAATATGTTAAATGCATATTTAAAATAGGGTTCATATCCTCTTGTATAAATTAGCCTTCCTGAATCGGTAAAGGATTAGAAACCGCAAACGAACCTCATCTTCAGTGGTCAGGTTACTTCATCTCAGTGGCAGAGTACGTTTTTGGGAAAGAAGTGCCGTCCTTTTTTGTACGAACTAGCTAACAGAGCTTTTCAAACGATTTCACTACATGTTTGCGACATCATTGAATTTTCCATTTCTCTAGGCTTTTACGGAAAATGCTTCACTAACGTCCCAAGGAGGATTCATTCGTAAACTTTTAAATCCTAGGTACGTGCAGATTGTAACAAAATCTCGGTGCCAAAGACTTCCGACAGTTGCCACTGCACACAACAATGTGCACCACACCTATTTGCAACGCATAAGATAGTTCACTAGACGCAACTGCCATATTGCTCTCCATCGCCCATAATCCAGAAAGATAGCGCACTTTTCTTGAAAGGTGAATGCATCTTGTGAACTAACGCAGCGCCCAGTTGGGTCGTCGTCCAGGTGGGTTTTCGTCAACTTGTCGTCGTCCACTTGGCGTCGTCCAGTTGGCATCGTCCAGTTGGCATCGTCCAGTTGGCATCGTCCAGTTGGCATCGCCCAGTTGGGCTGCTCCGTCCTCACGCGGCAGGCTAACAGCTTCAAGCAGTTGCTGAAAGATCTTGGCTGCAAGGTCGATCGAGTCACGGGCAAGATGTTGAAAGTTGCTATCCGCGTTAGTTTTTACATTTATTTTCGAAGAAACAAGTCCTGGACTGACCCCGAGATTTTGAAGTTTATTAGACAATCTCATAAAAGCTGTTGCAGGATGGAAACATCCCGATGCCATCCGCCTTGCATTTCGTAAATACTTAAAGATTACATCTTGAGAAAATGCAAGTAATGATTTTAAAAAATTATTTTCAACATATAATCCACATCATCATTAATTATGCTGCATAAGTGCAGACATGCATCGACAAGAATTTTTGAAGTGCCTAATCTTAATCTCTATTATTTATATATTTTTTGGCAAGTCCGTATTTCAGTATTTAAGTAATTCCATCTCATTTTCGAGCTAATTTGCGCAGGGCAGATATAGCGCCATCTTGCTTTTCCTAAGGATAAAACTTGTGCTTCTTTTCATTTGCCATTAGATAAAACAACTAGTTACTTTATTCGGTATCCATGTGAGCTAAATAATTATATTGGAGTGTGATATTGGGACTATTTCGTGCTGAGCGGGCTTCATCGTTTAACTTTCTTTCTGCACTTTTTCCAGGTGGTGTTGTCGATTATGAAGTTGTTGCTTTGTTGGTGTTGCTATACCTGAGATAAGCATACGAAAGATTGGCAATATTATTTAGTAAGCAACCAAACAAAAGATTGAGAAATAATTTCAATAAATGCATGTTACAAAGGGTAAGGAAAAAAGATTTTGTCGTTCCTGGGAAGGGCTTAAGCCACTTAGATGTAGCAGAATAACGATAGTTACTGCCTGTTAGAAACAACGCAATACTCAAGCTATGAGTAGGCAGCAAAAAAAAACTTCAGCCCTTAGAGTTTTCCTGGCACCTTCGTAGAACTGCTGCGCAACAGCAGCGAGTTGCACGAGCGCAAACCGAACGAAGAGTCCTCTAGAATTCCCGCGTATGCCACGAAGTGAAAAACGCTTGCACGCCAAGGAACTTTTTAAAAGGGCTCTAATGAGGGTTAAGTCTTTGCGAATTAGATAACTTTCGATAGGAGATGCGGTGGACTTGAAAATAGGATCTGCGATATGAATGCGCAAGAATTCCTCCGCTTTTTTCTCCTGCTGTCGTCATTCGTAGCCTAAGCAATGCGGTGGCAACGCCCCACTAGTTCCCGCCATTTTAAAGTTTGTTCCACGCCATCAGTTCGTATTGTTTCGTGCGCCAACTTGAGGCTGATCGAAGAGGCCGGATTAAATTTGCAGCCATGGGTCAACCGACTGCTCACACCGTTCGGTTACCAGCGGGGTGCAGTGGTGTGGTATCGAGCTACCGAAGATGAGTAGTTTAAAGGTATCCAACATCAAGTGCAGTACACTGCCTAATCTGGAAGGCAAGGATGCCTCCTCGAAGGACAAGACTGATCCTTACGTCATTATTGAATACCTAGGTAAATTTGTTTTTATCGTTACTATCGGTGGCGTGTCGTTTCAAACTTACGCTGGATTCTCTGGGCGGTGGGGATTTTATTGTAGTATTTTCCGAATTCATTTGCTTTGCGTGAGCGTCACTAAAGCCTTGCTGTTTGTTTAAGCATGCTTTTTGTCTTTGGTTTTGTTTGTTGGCTTTAATGGCAGATCCGTGATGTTTCTTTTTTCGAATAAAGTTATTGCCTGCAAAAGAGGAGTTTTTTTCTAAGTCCTATCAGATTCCTGCTTAATTCCTGCAGTTGTAAATACATATTGTGTACTAGTGACAAAATGTATTTTTAGGAGTGAAGAAAGAAACTGAAAAGAAAGAGGATAACCTAGATCCAGAATATGGCGAGGTGATAACTTTAAGATTATTTTTTATTAGTTGGTGATTTGTGACATCCACATCTTGGTCTCCTTAAATGGCTTCCTCTCTCAGTCTGTTCAAAATATGTATTTTCTTCTTCTATCTGATTGAAATGAATGTGTTTTTATGTTCTGATATCTTACAACTTGGTAATATGTTTATGTTGATTTTTTTTTGGGCAGGTTTTTGACTTTGACTTGTGTGGCAAAGAGCTGGGAGCTGGAGACGTGTTTAATGTAACAGTAAAGGACCATGAAAAGATTGGGCGCAATAGGTATAAGTCTAATTAGTTAAATATTTTGTAGTCTGTCTTGACATTGCTAAATGTGTTCTTTCCAGTGACCTCTTGCAGACATTAAAAGATGTGAACGTGTTTGCCAAGTCCATTAAAGGCCCCACAAAGCCCAAACTAATTTAGCACTCAATGTTTTAGAAATGATAAACTTACTATAGCAGTCCTTTTATATTACTTGTGAAATGTTTTATCCCTTGCCAAAGGTATTTTACTAGTAGAGCATTCAAAGTTTTTATTAATTTATTATTCTGGATTGATATACATTAATTAATATACCTGATGTAGTATATATGGAATTATTCTTATCTATTGCATTTACTTGCATCAGGTTGTTCTAACGTGTAAATCAAATCAGCTCAAGTGGTTTATTTTGAGTTATATTATTGTGTGGGTGTCTTTTTATCAGTTTAGTTAAATAATTTATTTTGCCAATGATGAGAGTTGAAGCATCAATAAAAATGAAAATGCAAAGTGTCTTAGCAACCTGTTTACTTATACTACCATGGAGTACTGGTGTTGCTAGTCTCATGACTGCAAAGCTTTATTGACAAAATTTCTAATCCACAGCACTTAGGTTTTTATGATAATCGATTTGCTGTTTAAGTCTTGACAGAAATACCAGTTACTAGTCAGAAGTACTGTTTAAGCTCTTGTTTAAAGATCTCAAGAATTCCAAGAATTTGAGTATAATAGGTTTGTGTGCCAAATTTGTATATTTCAAGTTTTTCTATGACGAAAAAAAACAATTCAAACGCTATGATGGGCAAAAAAATGGATTTCGAGACAGCTTAATTTTTGCAACAGCATTTATTATATCACAGACATAGAAAAGAATGAGCAGTCCTCCCAAAACAGAACACTGGGGACACCATATGTGACCAGTGGCAGGCTAGAGGTAGTTTTATTGATATCTATGTACTGAGTTATACCTGAGAGATACCCATTTAGTCATTCAGCCCCGAGTTATTTGAAAACTTGGCTGTTAGCATTTTGTGATCAACTGTATCCAAGTCCCTAATTCGGTTGAAGAATTTCTTGAAGAAACCAAAATGCTTTTCATAGAAAATATTTAATTCTTCTAAAAAAAAAAGTATACTTTGGATGCATTACTGTCTCCAAATTTTTGGAAAATACTGGGAGCACTGAAATAGGTATGAAATGTCTTGCAAGGTTAGGTTCGCTGTCTGTGAACATGAGAGTAGCTCTGGCTACTTCCGGTTCTTCAGTAAACCTGCATTTTTGCACTCATGTTGGTGTGTATGCCCAAAGGGTATAATTATTTTTATTGAGCCTACTTTGACAACGTCAACGTGGAAATTGACAAATCCTGCAGATTTTGTAGCTTTAAGGTGTTAATAGCACCCAATTTAACTGAAACTTCTTGTTCAACTGGTTTTGTGTACTGCCTGAAATTCTCAATAGATGGTGAGTCCTTGGCTAGGCTTTTGGAGATGCTCGCAAGCTAACAATTAAAAACTGGTGTTATTCCACATTGGGGAAATGTTTCTTCCTTTTGCAGTTAGGTATGGTGGTAAAGCAATTTAAAATAGTGAAGGTATTGCAGCAAGCAGTATATTCTGGAACATGCCAAAATGTTTACTTCGCACAGTTGAAATTGAAATCCATCTTCAATAGAGTCCAATTTTGTGGCCCAGGGCTTCTGCTTGCTGCTATTGGATATTGCTTCTCAGCTTTCAGATAGTCCAATATAAGCAGACTTTTTGCTTGAATATGCCCTAATTAACTGAGCAATAAAATTCATTTTTTCGGCTCTATACTGAAAACTTCCCTATTGATTATAGTTAGTTGTGTTTCTTGGCATTTGCGAGGATGCAACTGCGGTCACGGGGTAGGAAAAAGTGCTGCCAATGTTAAGGATATGATTCAGCATTTCCACCATATGATCCCTGCTACAAAAAATTTGTGCTGCTTTGTACGTACGGTAATGGTTCGGTTAATGCAAAGCAAACTGAAAAGCATCAAAAATTGAATGGCTAGAGCATGACTGGACTTGGCTATGGCAATTGATGCTGGGTGCCAATATAGATGTTTGTTATTATTTGCAACCAACTTTGTGTGGGGATATAATGGACTTTACTGGAGTGTTGAGGTATTTCTTTTTGTCTTTGAACTGCAGTTAAGTACTATCAGAAATGGAATTTTTAAAATCAAAGTAATCAGGCTATTGTATTGCTTTCTCGATTGGCATATTTTTGGGTATAATTACGCATCAGGAGACTGTTGGGTTAAGTCTCCCAAAAGTTTATAATGCAAACACGTCTTGATCAACCCTATCTATTATGATAGCCACCCACATAGAGCCACGTTTCGGACCCTCAGTCCCCAGTTCACAAATTTCGAGCTTGTTGGAAAGCTGCTCACCTTTATATGGTGACAGAGATTTCAGCCATATTTACTAACGTGTTATGTGGAGCTATGTTAGACTATTTGTCATGTATTTCTCTAGACTTGTCGGCATGTGCACGATACAGCTTGCACCGTTGCTGCAGCCAGGAACTACATCCAAGGAATTCGAAGGATTGTTGCGTGATGGTCAGCAAAGAGCTACATCAGTACGTTAGATTTAGATTTCTGTTAGACGTCTGCACCTGTGCGCAACAACGAGATCGGTTTCACTACATTAGAAGTAATTACCCATCTCAAGCGCTAGCACGTTGTTTTCCGTCGAAATCGCATTGCATCCTTGGTTTGCATGTTTCTAATATCGAATTTGGTGCTTCCCTTTTGTACAACAACTCACTGGGTTTGTTTTTAATTAGGAAATCTAAAATGACATCTGCATGGCTTTGGGTTTGCTGTAGTCGAGTATTATCGATACTTCAGGATGCATCCCTCCTGTTTGCACTGTGATTTAATCGGCTGGCAATTTGCATCGCTGTTTTATTCCTCTTTCCAGGGCAAAGTTAAATTTACAGTTGATTATGCAGCACCAGCGGGGGCAGGGGGTGCAGCTGGAGGAGCTGGTGCGGCTGGTGGTGATGACAGGCAGCAGTCGCAGTTGGCAGGAGGAGATGCAGTAGAGGAAGAAGTTTCCGAGTTCGTTGACGCATCAGGTAATCCTGTTGCTGCGGGAACCCCCGGAGCAGTGAAGATAACGAAGAAGGTCAAGAGGGGACGCCAGCGAAAGCAGCACAACTTGCCAGATAAGGAGTTGGATTTCCAAGTGCGAGTCAAGATCATCGAAGCTCGCCAGTTGCCGGGTGCCAACATCAATCCCACTGTTCGTGTTCAGCTTGCCACGGAAACGAAGCAAACCCGTATCAAGCATTCAACCAACAGACCTTTCTTTGATGAGGTATTGTCATTGCTACTTAAGTGAGCACGTCTATAGGAAGGGGGGGAGCTTGGTAGTTGTAAGACCTTCCATTCCTCCCTCCCAATAACAAGTGGATGCAAGCAGATAGATGTAGTTAATAATTTTAACCTGTTTGAATTGAGTGTCATTTGGATGGTTTTCCTGCTGAGCTTTAATAATGGGCATTTGCTTTCGAATGCAAAGTTCGTCATAATTATAAATATCCAAAAACTGTCTATGATGTCTCAAAATGCATGCTGCGGAGAGCCATAAATGCTTTATACCAAATCATGCGTGCTATTATCCAATGTGCTGTTTAGACCAGATAGACTCAACGTTCCAATTCATATTCCCAGTGCTTCGGTGAAGAACCTTAAGGCCAGGAAATATTGTTTTTTTTTTAGTTGTCGGTATTTCGCGTTCTGCGTAGGTTTTTGTTCCTTTGGTATTGCAGTTCTTCAGCCATGGTGAATGCTTACGTGATTTATTAGGAATCCGCGGTGATCTGTCTTTTTCCTACCGCATCTGCTAAATGATCAAGCTGGTTGCCGAGTAGCCCTAGATGGAGATTAGCCATATTAGCCGCTTGACCAAAATGGGTGTTGTATACCTTAAATTACTGGCCGGTGTACTGCTTAGAAGCCGAAAGACTTCGTCTCCAGTCAGCTACCCAAAGACTTCGTCTCCAGTCAGCTACCTGGCTGATTTCCGTGAGGACTGAATTGGCATTTGAGCCAGTCCAGACATTTCTCTTGCTTGGTCGCGTTGTGTAGAATCTCTCCCGGTAGTCTTCGTAAACGGCGAAGTTAGCATGACCAGCCGCCACTTCTTCAGAGAGCTCCTTGGGCATATCCACCGCTTTGCTTTGCCTTAGGCGCACAAGTTAGATTGTTATCTGCCGTCGTAAGAGTCTTTGTATTTAGGTCTGTTTCCAAGCGCAAGATTGAACTTTTTTCAGCGGCATGTGTTTAATGCGGCAGGGCACACATTTGACGCTTCATTTCTTTTTCTGCCTTAAGCATTTCTTGGTTTGTTGTGTTTGACTGATTTGTGTTAAATTTTTAGACTTTCTTCTTCAACTTTACCATGCGCCCCAACGAGCTCTTTGATCAGACGCTCACCTTTGAGATATACAACGCAAAGGGACTTTTCTCTGACGCCCTGATTGGTAAGTGAGAATTTCTTTGATCCCCGTTTTTAAAGACGTCGCCTGGCCATCGATTTGAATTTAAATGGCTTTTTGGGATAGTAGATAGTATTGGGGAGCGGGTGATACTGGCTTTCCGTCCGTCTTGTATGGTTTTGTGAGCATTCGGTGTGTTTTAAACTTTGCAATTATGATGTCTGCCCTAGTCAAAATTTTGGAAACTATGCAACCCCCCACCCCCACTCCCATCCTTCCCTGGCGGCAGTACTATCCAATCGTCGATGCTGTATGAAATTTCTAAATTGTGCATATTTGCTTTGCCCTTTTGTGGCTTTGTTTTCGTGACTGTGGTTTCCTTATCACTTCAGTTCATTGCGAAAGTTTTACATTTGCCGAAATGCTGTGCCCTCGTCGTGGTCTGATGTTCTCGTGACTATTGCTATCCTTAACAGGTCAGTTCCAATGCGACGTTGGATTGATTTACGATGGAAATGAGCACTGCTTGATCCGTAAGTGGCTGCTGATGACGGCATCTGAAGATAGCACAAAGCAAGAGGCCGGTGAGGGAGAGACGACAGTGGAATCGAGAGGAGGTTCACCAGCGGGTTACTTGAAGATCACTGCGATGGTTCTTGGGCCTGGTGACGAGCTGCCATCTGCAGCGAAATCAGGGGCAGAGGGCGCTGATGATGAAGATATAGAGGCGTATGTAGAGCATTCGGATTTCTGCGGGGTGCATGCATGCATGTGCGCGATTGTCAATGACATCAGATTTGGGGCATTGACATCGCTGCTTCTATAGAACAGCTTTATCATAAGTCTGCATTTGTGATTAAGATTGTTTCTTGTAAACGTTCTGAAAAAATCCTGAAATCAGGTTTCATTAGTTTATTCTGATAAAAGTGGATGTTATTGGATTGGATTAGTTTGGAATTTGCATACAAAATTTCAGCCAAACCTAGCGGTTGGGCTTGTGTCATTGAGTGGTGTATATGTTGGGTTAGCAGTTAGTACATAAGGTTGCACGTCAGAAAAGTGGAGTTGCTTTAAGCCGCACGCGCAACTATACGCATCTTGACACTCGCCGCACCAAGTGCACACGCGCGCACGCTTAAATACAGCTCCTTATTCTGTAGCTGCATTGTGTTATGGATACTTGCTATTGGGGACCATTCGTTTTATATATATCACAGCTAGTAGAAGGAACGATTCAGCCTATGTTGTTCGTTGCAAGCCTACGCCTAATAACTCTCGTCCTTATTTGTAGGAACCTACTTCGACCGTCTGGCGTTGTCTTAAGACCTGCCACGTTTTTGGTGAAGATTTATCGCGCTGAAGACCTTCCGCAGATGGATACTGGAGTTTTTCAAGGAATTAAGCAGCTCTTTTCATCTTTGCCTCCTAAGGCATTAGTGGACCCGTATTTTAAGTTCACTTTTGCTGGGCAAGAGGTTCGTTAAGTCCCTATTTCTGTTTATTAACTGTGCTTTCCATATTTTTTCCTCGTCTTTCTTCGGTATGGTATATTGGTTGAGTCTGCTCTTTGTAGGGTAGCTTAAGTTGTTCTACATCGTATGGGCTGCGCGGTTTTGCACGATCGTTAAAACGTCAGGAAAATTTGTGATTACTCTAAATTTTTTATACTCTAAATTACGCTATTTTAAGGCAGCTTCCAACTTTTAAAGGTTGTAGATTCCGAAATATCATTTACCAGGTTTTGCGTAGCACAAGCCCTTCTTTTTAGCTTGAGCTTTGGAAATCAGCATCTGTGTTTAAGTTGTCATAAATCTTATGATCGTTAGTTTGGTGTTTTATCCTTATTATTTTTCGTCGTTCTGCTTATATACGGAAGGTGAAATCTTACGCTTTGATATATATGGAGCACTATTTTGTATCGTGTACTGTTCTTACAGGCTCAAACTCCAGTAATCTTCACGGACTCAAGTCCTGAATTTAATAAAGAGCTTCGCGTGGCATTCAAGTTTCCCTCCATGTGCGAGCGCTTGAAGCTGCAAATGTTCGACTGGGACCGGATTGGGAATGATGACTGCATTGGCACAAGCTTCGTTTCGCTAACATCAATTTCTGGTTACGGTGAAGAAGGTAGGTACATTGTTTTGCCCCGGAGGTTGTTAAGTGTACATGTAAGTTGGGCAGCGTGTATATGATCTAACAATTTCTTAACGGCGTGAAATTTTAGCAAAACAAATTCACATGGTGTCTGATCTTGGCCTTGAAGCTATATATTTGCACCAGAATCCTGTATTGTGGTAGTAAGCAATGTTTTTGTCACTTCTAAGCCACTTTAAATAGCACATGCGTTCAATTGGGCATTTTTAAAAATTATTCACAGCCATAAGAGTGCTTCCAGACATGTTCTAATAAGACTTAAAATTATGTTTCTTGTATAATATGGAATAGCATGGTTCCTCTCGATAACCATTGGTTTGCTTCTGCGGGGTTCATGAAGAACTAAAAGATTGACCTTCTGTAGTGACTATGCTGGATCTACTGCATGTCTTGCTTTGTCATCTCGGATTTTGTGGTATTTTCTGTTTCGTCTGTGGCTCTGTTGTATTTCTGATCTCCTAATCTTTAGCTCTCTTGTATTTCTTTTCTTCTAATCTGTGGCTCCGTTGTATTTCGTGTCTCGTCATCTGTGACTCTTGTTGTATTTCATGTCTTGTCATCTCTGTTGTAAGTCTTGTCATCTGTGGCTCTGTTGCATTTTATGTTTCGTCATCTTAAGGCTTCCTGCCTTGCTTGGGACCTTGCTACGTAAACTTCTACGGCTCGTTGAGGGAGTTCTCTGATTTGCCTGACCAGTACGACGACTTGAACAAGGGCCGCGGAGAAGGTGTGGCCTACCGTGGCAGGGCACTGATTGAGATCGACACTGTCTTCGGTGACCTGGCTAAAGAGCCATGTTATGACATTTTGGCCCAGGAACTCATCAGGGTGCAGGTGCGAAACGTAAATTCAGCGTTTTTCAGCGAATCTGTTATGTCGATCTCATGCTTTGCTATATAAAATGGTTCATCATTGTAAGGCAGCTTTTGTTATTTTATTTGTGAGCATGGGTTGTGCGGCGTAAATGTACCCAGAAAACAAGAATTTGTCTCCAAAGTGGATTGCCTCACGCCCGATATCTTTGGAAATTTTTATAGTTAAGTTTTTGAATTTGCATTTTAATAAGTTGGGCATTCTTTTTTGGACGTGATTTTGATTTATTTATTTTTAATTTAAGCCCTACCTGCGCCGAAGAAAGTACAAGCTGTATGCTTATTTTCTGTCTGCAAACATGATCTGCGAAACGGATGGACCTATTGAGTTTGAAATCAGTATTGGTGAGTTCAATCTGGATTTTGACTTTTAGGTTTGCTGCTTCGCATTTCATTCAAAAAGTTCAAGTTCCATTGAAGTGAATGTGCTTGATTAGTGAGGTTGTGTGGGTAGTGCTTTCTCTCGCTATGTAGTCGCGAGATTTGTTGCCAAATTTGTTGTAATGTTGTTTTTTTTTTAAAGGTAATTACGGAAACAAGCTGGATAGCTCGTGCGAGGTTCAGTCTTCTTTTACTCCACCCACCAACGCTGTTTACGATGGCAACTCGTACTACTATCTCCCTTGGAGTGAAACGAAACCGTGCTGTGTCGTCGAGTCCCACTGGGAAGACATTCGCTTCAGAATTGAGCCCATCAATTGCATCCTGAAAATTGTGGACAAATTGGTTGGTTGTGGTCAATGTTCTTTGTTTTTAAATTTTGATAATCTGTAGTTACTGAGGTGCTTGCGTATGCTATGGGCTAAGAAGTCTAGGTATTACTGGTATTACTGCGTGATCTGTTTTTTTTTTTGTTTTTGTTTTTTTGGCGCTTGTCACCTTTGATTTTTCCGTAGTCATAACGTGTTCTTTGTGGTTGTCTCAGTCCATAGATGTGTGTTGCTGTCTAGCTTTGGACAGCAAGTCGCTGCCGTGGAATTTAAATGTCCATGCTCTCTTTGCAGCAATGATACTCGTCCCCATGCCCATTTTCAGTGACCGTATAGAACTCATTTTATGTCCTCTGCGTTTGTGCCATTGAGTGCTTAATGTACCTGCATCAAGGTTATCCTAATTTTATTGGCATTGTAAATCAAGGTTATCCTTGTTCTATTGGCCTTGTAAATGATGCCAATGCTAGTATATAAGTAACTTGAAAATTGAATGCAGTGGGCAACATCGACACGTTTTGGTTTCGAAAGATTTAAATGCTCTTTGGTGGCTAATGTGTCTATTGCGGGCTTTTTCTTTTTCTTCGTTTGCATTTTATCTTTAATTTTTTTTTTTTTGCAGGAGAAAAACATGAAGGCAGTCGATATAAGCATTCAATCCAAATCCCCACCACCGGAGCAGGCAGCTTGTCTGATAGCTCTTATCGATCAACTCATATCTGACTGCAGGTATAAATTTCCTTTGCCAGATCTTGATCGGTATTCCAAAGGTTTCATATTTTGGGGATCTCATATACGCAGTGAAACGTCGTGCTTAATGTTTATTCTATTGTCTTGTATGAGGATGCGAGTACGAGATTAGGTTATGGGAATGTGTTTGGTTGTAATTCTTGTTTGACTGTTTTGCTAGAAATAAGAATTGTTTTTTCCTGAGCATTTACTGCTTACTTAGAAGCGAAGTTTTCTTCGAATCTAGACAGCCGTTGCCAACGTTTGATGCTTTCGTGAATGGCGTGAACGAGCTGGACCTAAAGATACAGGAAATCCGTCAAGCGGAGTTAGCTAGCATAACAAACGAGGCTACTATTCTGAGAGAACAAGCCACTGATCTTAATGAGGCCATGTCTAGTGTGAACGCGTACTTGACTCGTCTTAAGGAACTCTTAGTTGAGGTGTGTTGTTGCGTACGCATTTTCTTAGGTTGTCAGTTGTCATAGAAACGGTTAAGAACTGAATTTGTTTATTTTGTGGGGAAGTATTTGAATCGCAGTTTGGTCATGTGTTTCTTTTGCATGTTTAGTATTGTTCCGTGTTTTATATTGTTCCGTGTTTTAGCCGCAAAATTCAGTTCCAGATGTGATCGTTTGGATGATCTGTGGAAGTTCAAGGATTGCGTATTGCAGGATACCCGCCTATGATGTGATGTACTCGAGCAATCCGCTGGCCTGCGGGAGAAATTGCAACAAGTTACAAAATTTCTTGCTAAAGGTAACGTCTACTTTAAATCTTTCTTTTGGTTGATGTGAATTTAAGCGTTAGCACGCAAGCTTTTGTATTATCCCGTGCCTGTTCAGGAGCTGTTAGCAACAGCGTCATCTGCTTTTTGGTAGCTTGCAAGAGTCTTCTTATTTGTGAATGTGAAGCTTAGCGAGTGATGGAAAAGTTAGTCCCCGATTTAAAGTATGCAGAAGATGTTTTGCCAATTTCTCAGTTTCTTCAAATTTGTGCGCTTATGTTATTTAGTACCCAGGTAAAAAGGCCGTGGATTTCAAAGATCACCCAGAAGTTCCGGCGCAGGTGCAGGCTATTATTTGGCTCGGTCTCGAGGAGGATGAGAAATCTACGAGGCAAGCCCAGGACATTGGCGGAGATCTAGCAGTTTATGCTGAAACTGTAAGGGTTGATTTGTCCCTTTATGTCCCAGCATTTATAAATGTGTCTGGGTCTAAATGTATCTATGTTTGTATGTATGTTTGTATTTATGTATGTATACATATGTATGTATGTATGTATGTATGTATGTATGTATGTATGTATGTATGTATGTATGTATGTATGTATGTAT
>QQSS02178097.1:0-30642 GCA_003687565.2 Craspedacusta sowerbii
TTGTAGCTGAAATTCATGCTTCGAGGTGCAGTCACCAAGCTCCATTTAAAATACATGATAATTGACGGCAAGAGCTGTCTTGTCATCAAAGGCAAGAGGAATCTCGCCTTCACAGAGAAGCAATAGGAGGACGAGTAATTGTTCGAACACATTGTTGAGCTCAGCAACAAGTACAGGTTGAAGAAGATCGATCTCAACCTTGGTTTCATACAGAAGCAGATGAAAACGGTTACGCGGAATCACCATGAATACAAATACGCAGATAAAAAGAAGTACGTAAACTCGAATGTCGGATTGTACGGGGTGATCATTCCTTTGGAAGAATAAGAAATTTCGCCCATGGTTTGGTGAACCCCCCATTATTTTTTTCACTTATTTTATCATGATACCTCCTCAGATAGCCTATGTTAGATTATATAATAGTATCGCATTAATTATTTAATGCCGTTTTAATTGATATAAAAAAGACTCCGCGGGCTCATTCAACATTAACGTAAGTAGACGGTTTAAGCCCGAGCAGGCAGCCTTTAGAAGGCCATTGCAGAGGCCGATTTGCATATGATAGCCACCATGCCTAACTCCTCTTTAATCCAAAAAGACGTTTTATATACATAAGAAAATACGGAGAGAAATTTTTTTTAAAAGAAGGATTAGTATTGTTTATGCTGCAAAAAAAAAATAGGTTAAAAATTGGGCCCTTGCAAAGGAATAGGCTCACTCTCTTTCCTGGGCAACGGAACTATTTTATTTTTGAGTTTTCACCTTTTCTTATTTGCAGTATTGAGTCTCACCTTTATCCCACTTTCAATCTACTCTGTGACTACCAATTACCTCTCCTCAATAGACTAAAACTATTAGAAATTTTGCAGCACATTATATTGCACAGCCCTCTACAAAACCAGCAGCTATGATCAGTCCTAGTACTACTCTAAGATTTAAAGCTGGCTGGGCTTTTCGCTCTCCCTGCTTTTCATAACACTTTTCGAATTTGTGAGATTTTACAGTTAAAATTTATCGAATTTCCACGACAGCAAAATCACTACGCCTGCTGACTATGCCCTCTTAATCGATGGACTCCCAGCTGGACATTACAATCCCAAATAGCTTCAAGCAGCAATATTCAATTTCTATGCAGCTGCAATAAGATAATAATTCAACGAATAGCTCCAAATTTAATCTTTGGTGCCAGTCTACGACCTCGAGGAATTCTAGTCTGCTAGAACAAGCTTATAGAACTTAGCAAATTAGCTTTTCTAGCTCTAAGAAGGTAAAAAATAGTAGTTCTTTTTAAAGCATGAAGAGTCAATAATCCAGAAATTTAAAGTAGTTGATTAGCTGTACGATGCTGTTTAGTCAAATAAAATTGTGGATATCACCTCATCAGTTGCCATTATCGTGTTTTGCAAAAAGAGCCATAAAGACTTTATTCTAAGCAATTTCGAACAGAAAAGGGAGTCGATCCTAAGAAAACTTTATCTTAAAATAAAGAATTTCTTATGCTGCATAAAACAAACAAACGTTTTTTAATATAATGGAGAAAAAGTTTATATTGAGGATTGCTACGAGCCCTCTGACATCATTTATTCCAACTGCAGGTACATAAAGAGCATCTGGAATTTCATTGGCATTTGGTTCTTAACGATTTTAGCACTGCTATTCTGCCTGGGTATAGTCCTAGTCTTAAACACCTTCTAATTACAACTTTAGCAATCCGATGAATAAAACAGCAATTAAAAAACAGCACTCAGATACGCCATCCAAGCAGTAGTACTGATCCTCAATAAAATCCTTAACCTAGTTGTTAAGATGCTAATAAAATACGAAAGACATAACTCAAAGACAATTGATAGTCTAGCTTACACCAACAAAGCGCTAATCTGTGTCGTGATCAATACCACTTTCATCCCAATTATAGCACTCATGATCAATAAGATACACCCTTTCCATCCGAAAGGAGTTATGCTTAATTCGGTAAGCTTTGGGATCGTGAATGTCATTCTCCCTAATTTGAACTTGTTGATTGACTGGGGTCAGTTGATAAAGAATTGGCTGCTTCATCAACATTGCTATGTTTAGTAAAGTTTCAAGAAGCTAACAACTCACTAATTCAACGCCCAGTTCTAATGCGATTAGCTTGACATGTCGAGTAATTACCAATACATTCTGAACTTCCTGCTCTTTGCAACATTTTATCTCCAGCTCCAGCCTCTGGTAATGATTTTTGCAACAACGGGGATCGTCATTAGATACTTCTCAATCAAGTACATGATCCTCCGGAGATACAAACTTTCGAGAACCTTCAGCAAGTAGTATTTCAAAGTGGTCTGCTAAAATCTCGATTTTCTTCTTCTATTTTATGCTCTCGGCTGGATAATTTTCACTTATGCTCTGCCTGAATCAGAGGCTGCTTCGGACTTGACCAATTTGCTCCCTGGCTTTATTCTGGTCGGACTAACTCTTGCTAAAATTATTTTTTACAGATATGCTTCTTTCGTTAATCTGATGAAAAAGACTGGGTTCGTAGTGGAGTATGCTTAATAGGACCAGTCAACCTACAGAAACGCCACTTTCCAAGTAAATAAACGATATGAATAGAACAACCCTGGGAGCCAGCTGCTCATAAGCGACCGACATACCTTCCTTAAAAAGTAGAAACCCAGCGAATCCGAGCTCTTAAAAATATTCAGTCATTACAGAACTTGCGAATGAATATCTTTAATATCAATTGCATAGTGAAAATCGATACAGATTCCAGTCAGTTATTCTTTGATTCACTGCAAGATGTCATGACAATCTTCCACAGAAATATCACTTCACCTCAAATGTCAACAACCATCTATATAATTAAATGCACTTTTACTAGGCAGCTCTGTATATAGCTCTGGCCATATACTCGCTCTTGTTCGACTTCAGGCTCATCCTTATCTACCTAGGAATTCTGGCTGTGTATATAGTGGTGGGAGTAGCTTTTGGAACTCCCACTTCGATCAGGAAAAAAGTAATGCTGTCCACCTGGAACCGGCCTGCCAGTGGGTAGATCATGCTCAATTTCGAGGTCGACATGAGGACTGTTGATTAGTATTTTGATTCCTTTGCTAAATAGGAACGGCCCACTCTGACGCACGTCTGCATCAAAGCCCTAGGAGAGGTTCTCAGCGGCAGCGAGCTCAACGGAAGAATTCGCTTCGGCTCGTTCGTCCCGTTCGACTCGGTGAGAGTCTCCTGCCTGGTCGATATCGAGGGCGGAAAGGATCTAGCTGCGACAGTGGTATAAAATGTGGACAAACTTTCAATCTAGGATATAAGAACATTTATCAACAACAGGGTCAAAGACATCAAGGTGAACAAGGGAGATTCCACACACAAGAAGCGAGTCGGTCCTCTAAAATTCTTGCCTACCTATGTGGTCTCTGTTATGACCAATGCTGTCTACTATTTGACTTGTTACCTGGGGCTGTCGATCAAGTCCCTTGGCCTCGAGAGGCAATCCTTCGGCGTGGGGATGGTCACTAATGTAGCAGGCTTTGGCTATAAAGACTGCAGTGCTCCTTTTACCCCCCTGGCTAACAACTCGATAATCCTAACAGTCAACCAAAGCAGCTAACGTGCGGTAGTTGTCGATGGAAAAATCTAAATCCGAAAGATATGCGTTCTCTCCTGTAGGATCGATCATCGCTACCTCGACGGGGCGAAGGGCAAGTCCCTGCAGGAGAAATTCTTGAGAGTCTTCGCCGATCCTTGGAGCTTTTCCAATCGCAAGAAATAAAATTGACATATTATGGATTATATCAAAAGCGATGTCGCTATTTTCTTGGCCGTCAACATCGCCATCCACATCATGCGCAATCTCCGGGCCAATCTCTTCATCCCCGCCGGGATCGCCCTGTACTTGCCACCGGCTATCTAAAAACCAACCAAAAGCATTCAGCTTGACAATCTCCTCTAGAATAGAGTATATTCAACATAGCAAATCTTTTAAAAGGCATATTACTACGCTGAGTACGGGCGGGTTACGCAACTTACCATCGCTTTATTCTTCAGCTCCCTCATCTGCCTCGTTCTATCCCTGATAGGACTGAGTTAGAGTAACTTCAGTGTGATCTACTACATGGCTGCTGTATGCATAGGGATATTCATCTACGAGGGATGCAAACTGCTTCTCAAAAGAGGACTGAGATCCTACTAAGCCAAGCTTTCTATACTCCTTGGACTAGGATTCTTCACTTTCACTACTGCTATCCACCTCGGCACTAGCATTTTCAACCAGCGGCTAATCGCTTAGCTCGAAGACCTAAACTATCGCAGGTCGATTATCCTGGGTCAAGTTAATTAGCTTGACCCGTTTGGGGTGATACTGGCTTTGGACGTTTTGCTTTTACTGCTGAATTTCTTGACAGTCCTGTCTATAATACGGTTCGCTAACACCTATATCTAAGCCTTAAGGAGAATTAGCCCTAAAAAGTCACTTTAAGAGAAGCGAGTTGCTGATTACAAAGCTCCTTAATAGGCAACCGAAGTCGTAAAGATGCTCAAAAACTAGATGACTGCCAATGCAGTCCTGCTCCTCTTCTTGTCGGATGGCCTGATCAGCCAGTTCTAGATCTAGCCGACTCTAGAGATCAATATCTTTAGGCTGGTGATTATCCTGCTCAATATTTACATAACTGCCAGCAATATCCCTGTCTTCCACAGATTCAATTCGTCAGTCAATAGAGAACTTTTGCTCAAATTAGCAGATTCTAAGAATGCTGATGATCTTGAGCGAGCCAAAAGTAGTGCCACAACCACTTTGAAATCCTTCATGGCACTTACTTTTCAGCTCTTTTGGAAAGTCGGTGTGCCCTTGCTGCTGGTCTCGCTGCTCTTCATGAGTCACTACTATAATGAATAATTCAGGGAAGACATTCAGCTAGGAGGCAATTCCTATTCCTTTGACAACACCTGTCCCCTACTGAAGGATTATAAGCAATATTATAAGTCTTTAGGAAAGTGTCAAGATTGGACTTTGGAGGGATATGGGACCTAAGGAGGGTATTTCAAAGCCTCGTGGAGCTAGTGGGACGGCCTTAAGCAGATAATGAGGTTAGGATGGCTCAGCAAAGGCGTCCTGCGCTAGATCAGTAGTTTCCTCCTGTACGGCTGGTACATGTTCAAATTCTGCGGCTAGAGCGGACTAATCATCTTCCTTAGGAACTCAATGGATATGTGAAACTTTGATAATCAATTTTGCAATTGTATCTCCTTATCGCCTTCCTCGGCCTTGTCGGGCTTCTCCTCTTGGAGGGAGTTGTATTGGATCTCGGTTCTTCTCAGTTTGATGAACGAACGCAAATAGGTGCAGATGAACGCCAGCCATAACACTACCATAAGCACTATGAAAATTATGTAGTACTTGGCAGGAATTTCGACGCTCTTCCTAAAGTCTATCAATATTTTTTAGTAATAGCTGCACACTTACTCGCCCTACTCGCACTGCCCCTTGTAGATCAGTCTGGTTGTCAGAGAGCTCTCCGCACTCATATGAGAAAAGTTGCAGGTGAGTATAGGCGAGGTCCTCTTTATATTCAACACAGTGAAGGAAATGTCATCGACCTATATGTAGAGATCCTCCATCTTGCCAAATAACTCAACCTCGTTGAATCCCCATTTCCTACCGACGAACCTGTACTAGTTCGCGGAGAATGATTTCGGCCTCCTGTAAATCTAGCTGTAATAGTAGCTGGAGACCACAATGTAATTTTAATCGGCATAAATATTGTAGTAGTAGTCCTGCTCTGTATCTAGAATATTGAATTCCCATACTCCGTCAGCATCCTTCCAGGCCTCGGTGATGTAGTCGGTCTGGTTGGGGTGTTGGCAGCGCAGCATTATATAGTTATCAAAATGCACGAAGTCGAGGCAATTTTCAATTCTTAAGGTATTTTTTTAAAGAGTGGCTTTAGGCCTAACCTGGAGCATGAAGAGTCCTCTTTTCATATCGGTCAGATATATGCTCTCTGCACGCTAATAACATATCTAAATATCTGTGATCTATTGGATAGTCGGATTGGAAAAACTCTCCAGGAATTTAAAGTGTTAGCAGTCCTGACTGACATCGTATATTTGAATTGAATTTTTTAGGGCTATGACAAGAGTATCTTTTAAAGCAATTGCCTTTACAAATTGCAGCAGAGTGAAGTTGAATACTAACTTCGCAGTGGAGTTCTCAGTGTTTAAACTCAGTTTGAAAATACCTTGATCCGAGACGATAAGGTGGTGATTATGGATGTATACAATGTCAGCATCAATAAAGTTCGAATCTGGCAGTGTTATGGTAATTTGTAAATCACGCTGGTCAGCAAAGTTATAATAGAACAGTTTGCTATTTGAGCGCAGTTTGATTAGCTTCAGATCATTCATTGCAGTTGATATTACTCTTGGTCTGATCTTGATTTAATCGAAGGTCCGGAAATAGAGCTTATTCTAACTAGGAATTTCATTGTCATACTTTATCCGCAGACTTTCCGTGGCTTGACCAACTGAGCTGGCCTTGCAAAAGTGTGTTAGGTGTTAGTCCTACATTTATATCAAATAAACTTATTGCTTGAGAAAAGCAGGTGGCTCCAACACAAAGTTTTAATTCACTGAGCCTGTGTAGGTGGTCGACTGATTTAGTAGGATTGAGTAGCTTACAATCTTATTGATAAACACGTAGATCCACATGATTTATTATGGAAATTTAAAGTAATTCTAATAGTTCGCAAGGCTCTTTAAGCGCCCAGCTTAAGCGACTCGGCCACGAGAAGGCCTAGGTTCTCTTCGAGTTCCACTCTAACTCAATGAATTCTAGGAACTCAGACATGCGGTAATTCCTAAGCGGGTCTTAAGGGAAGGACCAGAAGGGAGAATAGTCCGACGCCATGAGTATTTAATAACCGAATTAAGAAATCAAGGGAACTTTTCCAGATACACATAATTGTGTGTGTTTAGTGATCGGGGACTGTCTAGGCATAAATTGCAATTGCTTTCTGTCACCTTTGCCGTGCGCTCCTGGCTGCTGCTAAACCTGCATCATTTTGAAGAACAGTGTGCCTAAGGACACCTCCAAGCCCTGCGCCTGTAAAAAGTCAAAGTGCCTTAAGATGTATTGCTAATGTCTCTCGAATATGAAATACTGCACTGTGAGGTGCCATTGCTAGTTCTGCTAGAACCATAACCACTCCAAAGAGCGGAAACTAGCAGTCCAAGAACTTATATAACGCGATCCGGACAGCTTCGCCTCTAAAAACGAGAGCAATAAACTGAGAAGTTGCAAATGCAGGAGGACGAAGTGTGATAAAAAGTACTGCCTTTGCTTTAGTGAAGGAGTGAGTTGCAATGAGTGGTGCAAATGTTAAGAATGCTTCAACGGGAAGCCCCTCATCCAAAAGCCAAAGCCCATCGAACGGCCTACATGGCAACCTGAGAAAGTGGTCCGCAAACTTTAATTTTAGTTTGAGGGTATGGACTTCGGCTGAGTTTTTAATGTACTATGACTTTCCTTTATGCCAAGTTCACGGGATCGTCAAGGATCATCTTTGCCTAGCAGATAACTGCGCGGCAAGGACATGCTGCAAAATTTGTTCTAAGACAGCTGTTGACAATCACAAGCATAAATTCTTTTTGGATGAAAATCGGCAGTTTTTGACTATAGATGAGCTCAGAGGGAGATTGTTTGACAAACTAAACCATTTCCAGTCCTACGTTTTCAACAACGTGAACAACCTCGGTCTGGACGAATTCAAGAAAAGTGTGCAATAGAGTCTTAAAGATGAACTGCTGTATCTGTAATCAAAACTTGCTGAATAGCAGGCCTTCTTTACCTACCAGCTCAATGAGGCCAGATTGTTGTTAAAACGACTTACAGATTCCTTTCAAGTTTAGTTTAATCTCCTTTTCAAACCGGTATAAGAAAAAGCGCAGATGCTAATCAACACAGGCCCACTCCTCGCTTAAAAGAAGAATCGTTATCTTGAGGAAGTCCTTCGTGAATAGACAGTCGAGTAAACTGTAAAATTCCTGTACGAGAACGACATGCTGTTCGGGTTCAACCGAGCCCTAGACCGACTGAAGGACTAACTCGCCTATGTTAAAGAATGCGGCTCTAATTTCTTCAAAAGACTTTAAGTCTCACGCTAGGTCATCCAAGGTGGAAAACTATTCAACCAATAATCAATCTAATTAATACAGGGTCAATATAAAGTTCATCCCAAATTCTAGGCGTACCGGCCAGTCTAATCTGCTACCAAAGAAAAGATTATACACACTTAGTTGTTCACTAAGTAGGCGCCTAAGGAGGAGAAGCAGGATATCGAGCAAGTCAGACAGCCTCTCGCACAGACATTTATCTTCGCCATGAAGGATAATATTTTCAAGATAAGGAGGCTTGACAATTCTAGGTTGGTGAGCTGTGGAGGGAGAGGTGTCCAGTTGTGGAATAAAGCTAATGTGGAGTCAGAGACCCTGCTTAATTGTTAGTACGTCACTTATGGCCTAAACATCTTCAGGTAGAGCAATCAGTCTCACATCCTCTACGGACTGAGCAATGGGAGGCTTGGTAGACTTGACCCCATCAAGCTCAAGGCGCATGAATTTTCTGCTCATGAAAGCTGTTTGAGGGATATTCTTCAATTAGACAATTATCACTTTGTAACAGCTTCCTTGGATAGGATCGTAAAACTATGGGCTTTTAAAAAGGGGGAGCAAGAGTTCGGTGAGGCCACGATCCAAAGCAGGTAGTTCGCTTAGACCAGGGCTTTATTCAAAGGCCATCAGGGCAGAGTGATGACCGTAACGACATTCGGTCGCAACTTACTGACAGGCAGCTCGGACAGCACAGTACGGATGTGGGATGTCGAACGACAAACAGTCTAATAAATCTACAAGCATTAGAAATAGGTCAATATCATCGTCGAAGTGAGACCAGAAATATTCTGCACAGGCGGGTAGTTCAACTCCGTCAAACTTTGGGATTACAGGAAAACCAGGTTTGCTTACTCAAACATTTAGATGGCCCACCAAGCCAGCTCAGTCATGGTCCTCAAGAGCGATGTAATTTTGGTGGCGGATCGCAACCTGCTAAAAGTGTATGATTTGAGGAATATCCGTTAGCCTGTGAAACTGCACTAGACCGTAGGCAGTCCCAAATCTGCCCTCTGCGATTCTATCTACCTCAACGAACGATAGATTGCCGTCGGCGGGAATGACAAGATTTTGAGTCTATGGATATACAATGAATGAATATCAGTTGTAGTCAAAATTTGAAAACAAAGCTTGCACTTAGTCCTTTCGCAGGAGTAGTTTGCTCTGGTTTATCAAGTTCTTCTGGCAATTGTAAACCGCTCTGTCCTTCTTGTTTGGTTTTTCAAAAGGAATGTACATGGCTTCCATCGTCCTATTCTACAATCCTTCCCAAGAGAAACCGTGGAACCAAGGATGCCGTTTCAATTAATGTGCCCCTGAAAAACCTAACCTGAAAACAGGTCTCCTTTCAATCAGCCTGTTAACAAAGTCAATCGATTAATCTGACCATCCTTAAGGCAGTTAATTTTTCGTTAGCTTCTTTTGACTTGCGATAATTTGTTCCTTAATTTCCGCTCTTGAAATTCCGATGTGAGGTCGTTTTCCGAGCATAAGCTCATGGGTAATAATACCGACAGCGTAGAAGTCTGCCACAAATGAGTGATTTTGTCTGAAGATAACTTCAGGCGCCATGTAGCCAGGTGTTCCACTTGTATCACTGCTGTTCACTAATTTCATCGTCCTACCCACCCCGAAGTCAGTTATCTTCAAATAGCCGTCCTTTTCAATTACAAGATTTTCCGGTTTGATGTCTCTGTGGATGACCTAGTGCTAATGGATATACTGTAGTCCCTGGATTATGCAGGCAATAATAAACTTTGACTAATTTTAAGAAAATTTATGGACTTGCATATGCGAGCGTAGATCGCCCCATTAAGCAAGCTCCATCAGCAAATACAATTTTTTTCTATCCTGAAAGGCAGTTACCATGTTTACAATGAAAGGACTCCTTAAATTTTGCAATAGGGCTCGCTAATTTATGGCACTTTCGACTGACTTTTTGGCAAGTAACAGAGCCTTTGAGATCACCTTAAGTGCAAACTCCCTCTGATTTGATTTGTACTCTACAAGCCAAACTTTGCCAAAGGAGCCCCTTCCTATCACCTATTTAAAGATGAAGGAGCTGGTGTTAATGATACCGATTAAAGCAGCAGTACTCCTTTTCTTTCTTATGAGCTGGGAAATATTGGTGTCCTTGACGTCAATCTGCTTCAATATCTCATTTGAATACTTGTTTTACTTACAAGAGTCGCTCGCCTTTTAGCTCAGTATCTTGGTTTATTCCTGGCTTATCAGTGACTAAGAAATCCTTTTTCGCTACTCCCTTTTTATGGGCGAAATCTCCCTGGATTGGGGCTGCGAAATTGGTATTTTCTTAAGCACCCTCCTAAGCAGCTATTTCTTATCGATCTCGTAGAGAGTCTAGGGCCGGTCCTTTTAAATAAACCCCGAACAGTCGAGATAAGCAGATCTCTTCTTATCCATTTAAATACAAATTCAAAGTCAAAATACATATTCAAAGTCAATTCATTCTTTTATAATCGCTAAGGTTCTCGAGAATGTTCATGCGTTTAAACTGCTTCTTCTTTATCAAGCCGTATTAGTATGGGCTTATAGTCTACACGTATTATTTCAGTCCAGCAGCTAGTCCCTCTACACTGCTGAACAGACTGTCCTTCCTGGAGTCGGCCGCTCCATCATCCCTGGCAGCGTCTATCTTACTTACAGTGCTGAAAACAGACTGCGACAAGTTTTGTCTCCTGCTCAGCACTCTTGAAGTTCTGACGAAAAAGTAAGGGCGTACAATTCCTTTCACCGTTGAGTCATAGGCCTATAATTCTCTTGCATCTATTTTTGATCTGATGCATTAGAAGATTCTGACTACCATTTCGTCCTCCTTCTTCTCGTCGGGGTCGATCTCCTTCATCATCATTAGCGGGCTATTTGCTGCGAGGTTGGTATTGAACCACACTTTGCATTTACCCTCTTTGGTGAATCTCACCAATTCCTACGAAAATTCAAAATAGCTCCTGAAATTGGACACAATTTATCTGCAGCCGTCAATCACCTATTTCGCAATGCTGAGTCCCTGCTAGCTTGAAAGATGGATATATTCGGAGAGCTTGATAGGAGCGTATTAGACAATCACATTGACAAGCCTCGTTGAAGTGCAAGCCCCTTTTTCATTTGCGAACACATTGACTACCTTGACGACATTTGCCAACTAATTTGATCTTTTGCCCCATGACGTAAACTACTTCTCCATATCGATTCCTTACTGAAGGATTACTTGGAAGGCCTAGTATTCAGCCTTGGAATGCCTATTTCTTACAACCTTAGAATCCTTACATTCCTGCACAATCTAAAAGTCGTTGAATTGGATGGACTGCTTATTTCCCATCAAAGATATTAATTGTTCATTAGTCCAGGTTGATGGACTTGCCGAATTTGCCGTACAGGCTTTTCTTCAGTTTACTCATCTCCTTATCAGTCTACTCTAGCTTGCGCTTTAACTCGCCGTTCGTCTTCTCGAGGAGCTACTCCCGCTTCTCTAGCATTTCCGAGCACTGCTCGACTTGTTAAAATAAATACTCGAGCATCTGAAAAAGCAATTCGCTATTTTGAAAGGGATGCATTCCAGATCATTGGCAAGTCCAAGCTCATCGATAGCGTCCTGGTTCTGGATAGTCTACTCCTAAACAACTGCTAATTCAGCCTTAAGTTCCTTGTAGGTCTGGTTGAGTTTGCTGAAGGTGTTGATATTATTTTGATCCTCCCTCGTTATTTCCACGTCGTTGCGCTGTGCCATCAACTAATTATGAATAATTCAATCTCGAAAATCAAAACCAAAACTCGCTCTCCCGACAACAGCAGTCTCTCCCTCCCTAAGTCACTTTCCAATAACGACCTTATCGCAAAGCTGTAGCACCAAGCCGAATACTACTCCAGGACTATCTAGATTTAACTGCAAAAGCAGTCAGACTTGAGGAACATCCTGGAGTAGACCAAATAAAAAGCAAGAAAGTAATTGCAAATATAAGCCGGCAGGGACGGCGAGTAGGACCTGACCAAACTGAGCCTGGCCTAGCTCTTGAAACGCTAATAAAAAATCTAATACAATATCGAACAAATTGTGAACAAGAACAACTAGATAAACGCAATGGTCAACGAAATGAAAGAGATCGTCGACAAATGCCGATCCTAACGAGTCATTTTCAGCAGCATATTCAAAAACCTGGAAAGGGAAATCAAGGACCACGAAGATAAATATAAGTCTCTCCTGGTCGAGAAGTTCAGGCTAGAGCATTAGAGCAAGCAGGTCCATCAGCCCGCCTTATAGTTCAAAATAATCCAGCCCTACCAGAACCACACTACTTAGGATTAAGTTAAGGATACAGAGCAGCAAGTCAGCCAGTAGCCTTAGTAGAACATGGTCCAGTCCATCAACAAATCCTTGGTAGCGTTCACCCAGACCTAGAATAAGGTCAAGACTCCTCCACAACCCTCAAAGTAGTCCTAGATAAAGCAATAAAGTAAATAATCAGACTAATTCTACATCCTAAAAATCTTTGGGTAGTTAGGCGTGTCTTCCGTCAAGTAGATCTAGGAGTTGATGGGCAGCATCGACTCCACTAACGACGGACTCTACTAGCAAGCCAACTCCCTCTACTAAAAAATATACGCTGTCCAATAAGAGATTGATAAACTTTAGCAATAGCTATAAAAGTCAAAAATAAACCGCGCTGAGGCTGAAGTCCGATAAAAAAACATTCAGAGTATGAAGAAGGCCAAAGCCTAAAGATAGTAGGCTTAAGCCAAGTACCAATAATAGTTGAAGGGACTTACATAGATGATGAAGTAAGCGCAATAGCTCTACAAGCAGGTCTTTGGGGAATCAATTGAGATTAATTAAAGCAACTTGATTGAAAAACTGGAGCTTATCGAGAATTAGGTCAAATAGAAGAACATCAACAAACTAAATAACTTCACCATCAAGTCGGATCGAGATGAGAGCTAACGCGATAAGCCAGTTTTCCAAGCCATCCTATAACTCCCCGACAAACGTTAGAAATAGTCGGACAATGACAGGATAATGTCGAAGAACGACTTCATCGAGAGCAGCAAGCAGGAAATTGCCAAACTCTACTAACAAAAAAAACTGATCGTGAGGAGG
This sequence comes from Craspedacusta sowerbii, assembly GCA_003687565.2. Lineage (NCBI taxonomy): Eukaryota > Metazoa > Cnidaria > Hydrozoa > Limnomedusae > Olindiidae > Craspedacusta > Craspedacusta sowerbii. The sequence continues at coordinate 13,274 of QQSS02178097.1, forward strand.
AATAGAGTGTGAAAATCAATCCTGGAGGTACTCATATAATCGTTTGAGACTGTTGGATATCTACTAGCCTGCCTTTATGAGATACTTGTTTTTCATTCTTGTAAAAGGCATCACCTATTAGAATTAGCCCGTAGTCCTCTCGAGCTTCCTTATTTGCCCGTCGACATCTACCTACCCACAATAATTGTATTCCTCGATCTTCTTCCCGAACATTGTCCTCACGAACTTCTTTTTTTCCTCTCTAAGATTTTCCAAAGACAGCTTTTTCTCTCTTCTTCGGACAAACTAATATTTATGCTGGACGATATATTAAATTTCCTATTTGATGCCTTTGATCATCCTATTGATCTGGACTACTTACCTCTGTTCGATAGCATCCAGGAGGTTACGCTAAAATTGTGAAATGGACTTCAGAATCTGGATTTGGATTTAGCTTTTTTAAAAGTTGTGGAATTTGGCGTAGGCGTCTAACAGAGTCATGTTCGGATTTTTCTTGATGAAGGTGAAGAGATGTGCAATTTAGCTGAAGCCGTTGATTTTCTTGACTTCTCTGTACCAATTGATGGTCTTCTTGAGCCTACTGAAGGTGTGTTCGAGGACTTCAACCTGATGAGGCACATTAGTAACGGAGCTGATCTAGATAGGTGCAGTCTTGAGAATGGATTTTTTCTGTTTTTTTTGTTTAACCCTATTCTAATAGAACCTCAATTTAAAGGCATTCTTGATCTCCTGCTCATGTATTTTTTCCTTCATGAGCTCGATCTGCTTCTTCTTCAGGTACTAATTATTAAGCATTATGATCTAGGATTCCAAGGCCAAGATTAAGAGGATTAGGCCCCTCTCTAAGATTTACAGTGAAGATTGCAGCAATTCCTATCACCCTAAGCCCAAGCGCAACGTCCTCATCACCTAGCCTTAATTACCGAAGGAAAAGAGGAAAACTGAAAAGCCGAGTGAAGACTAGCCCTACACCATCCTCAATCAGAAATACCGAGAGGTGTGCAGAATCCTCAAAGAAGTGCTGATGAAGTCCAACCAGCAGAAATAGCAGATCAAAATTTATTGGAAAAAACGATACGAGCAAGAAGTGAATCAACTAAAGATAAGCATCCACTAAATAATGGACAAAAACAAAAGTCTCGAGTAAATAATCGACGTGCTGAGGTTCATCATCAAGTACATGCATCTCGAGTAATATACGGGAAACATTAAGCAATATCAGTAACGGCTTTAGTAGCTATTCAATACCTACTCCACCAAGGAGATAGAGATCCAGCAGGATGATATTTTTTCGGACTAGCTCAGATTGCGGAAAAATTAACATCCTGTAAATAAGGGTAGTAAGTTTGATCTGGACATAGTCCACCACAATGTCATTAAGTCCATGAAAGTCCTTAGAAATACCATGAAGAATATTTAATAGGATGACCTGAGTCTTTAGAGTGAGAGCTAACAGTAGAATAACCTTATCCCTTTTAGCAAGGCATAAATACAAGTCATTTAGGACTAGGTGATCAAATAAAGCAAAGAAATCTACTAGCTCTTACGGCATTCCAAGGAACCCATTAAAACCGAGCTGCTCAAGATTATCGAGGAGAGGAGGAAGCTCAAAAGCTAGAATCACAAGCTCACTGAAGCCATCAACAAATATAAGAAAAATATTCCTCTGGATTAATTCTAGTAAGAGAAGAAGGCACTTAAAAAAATAAAGGAACTAATTGACCCTGTCTGCACACTGCTAAACGCCTAGAGTTTAGCTTCAAAGAAACTTAAATCAAAAGAAGAGTAGATTTAAGGACTAGCTTTCAAGATGGCCCTTGAACATCAGATGCTCGAGATCGACAAGTAGCGACTCGGGGTTACAGCCTTCTAGAAATTGAACTATCTTTTCCATCTGCACTAGCGGATCAGCGACCTTTTCAAGGAAATGATAATCGATATTCTAAATCTTCTCGATCAGAATGCCAAGCACGCCAATATAATTGAGAGTAAACTTAATGTTTTAGACAAAAGTAATTAAAAGAAAAAGAGCAAGTTGGGCTAGCTCAAGCTGTTCGTCCTCGACCGCAGGTAAAACATGAAAAGCCGACGAGATACTGCAAAGCGATCCGAGTAATAGCAACAGTCCAAGAACATAGTGATGTCGGTTATCGAGGACTTCGACAACATTTTCAACAAAATAAAGGAGCTTTAATATTTTTTTCAAGTTTAAAGTAAATGAATTTACTCATTTCAACTGCTTAAAGACTCTCTGCTATTCTTGCTTCAGCTAGTCTGCTCTCCGCAGTGTTTTTTACACAACTTAATTGCGCTGTTTTAGTTTGTCCAGAAATTAGTCTTATTACTAGCCGATCAGTAAAGATATATCGTAAGGCTTTGGTTTGGCGTCCTTCAGTGTAAGTCGGGCCGATTTCCCTGCCTCCTCCTTATTTTTATACCTACTATTTTAATGCAAACTTAAATTATTTTTCTGTCTTACATTTGTTGAATGGCTGCCCAGATTTTAAGAAGCTCTGGTGCGATGAGTAGGTTGCTAAGAGATTCTGGTCAGAGGCTTCTACTTAATAATTTTAATCTCTTAAAATTTAAGTTAATCTACCAGGGAGAGCTGCCTTTAGGGCTTGACCTTTTTCTCAGGCGACTTCTTCTTCTTTTGAAAATTGGGCTTCTTTTCGGGAGAGTCTATGCCCATGGATTTAAGGAGCTAGTTGAATTAATTGTTATCGAAGAACCCTAGACTCTTAGAGAAGGTTAGGAAAGCTTAAGAGTTGAATTATTAAGAACCTTTTTTCTTACTTAAGTCTTTAATAATTGACAAAAATTGTGAGGCGTTTATATATTTTTAGTATGAGTGTTTTTTGAATAGCCCTTGTGCTTGCTATTTGCTTATCATTTTTTAGAACAGCTTGAACTAATGGCAGAACTGAATGAACCTCGCCAAGTTCATAAATTATAGTTTTTTTTTTATAGATTCAAAAGAAACATTGTCAGTAGGAATAAATTTCTTTTTGCAGACTTAATAAAATACCCACACAAATCTTTATTACACTTTTTTGATCTGTTCCTACACCGTCTCGAAAGAGCTCATCTATTTCAGCAGCTGCTTTCTGTGTCTGCCTAGATCTTAGATCACTGATTGCCATATTTAACGCTCTCGCTGCACTTAGATTCCTTCCAGCAGCTTTTTATACTATGAGATTGTCTATTATAAAGTCTGCTACAATGGGACATTGACAGGCTAACTTTTGGATTAAGACTTCCCTGATGTGACTTGCCTTACAGTGGATTCCCTGCTCGTCAATGCCTTTTATTTGAATTACTATTTGGAACTTTCAATTTTTTCAGGTTTTTATTGGACTGTTATCTAATCGAGAGCTTATATTTTTTTTTAACCAATTTTATCTGCATGATTGAAACTAACTTTAAGGCTGGGTTCGTTAGCCACAACGGACAATAGCAAATCCCTGCACAAAGTTTCAGTTATAATTTCCTGTCCTCGCTCTATCTGAAATTTTTAAATGTGACTCATAATGTTTTTCAGAATGGAATTATAGTTATTTCCAGACTAAATTTACTGATACTTCTTCAAGTCCAAAAGCTTTTCAATAAGATTGCTCAGTTTTTAGAATTCAACTTCCTTGAGCGAAGGGAGTTGGGTCGGTATGCTGCCCTCGAAAAGCTATGCCACCAATGAAGGCTGAGAGTCAAGGAAATTCTGCACAATCAATAAGTTTTAGGCGTTCTTGCCTTATTACGACATAAGAAATAAATTTAGTGATAATGTAAGAAATCGGTATCAAGACCCAATATTCAAATAGAAGCAGGCAGCTCACAGACAGGATAAAGAAGATGGTCGCAGTCTCCAAAACATTGGATTCCGAATCATAAAAGCAGCTAAGCGATACTTCGTTCGATTGCTGCTAGAAGCTACGCTTGAAAGTCGCTGAGCTAGAACAGCAGCTCAACAAGTAGCGGACCGCAAGCCAGAACCGGTAGGCTGAACTGCTTAACTGCATCGAATAACTAATTAGCTAAAACTAAATCCTTTAGAATGCTAAAAAAGCAGTTAATCAATAAAATTCATAATGCCAACAAACAAGACAGCCATAACAAAAAAAGCAGGCCTTCAGATACGAGAAGTATATTCACAGGCTTAAATCGTGACTAGAGTGATATTTGTTCGTTAATCTGATAATGTAATCCTCACTCATGAATAGGCTGGAGCAGGGCTGTGTTAGGGCTATCTAATTGCAAAGCAGTTTGGAGATCATCAACCGCAAATGCACGAACATGCAAACCAGCATAACCACACTCGAGCATCAAATCACCTCCCTCAAGAAACTCTGCTAGCAAAAGTAGGTCAAATATTAGCAACTATTGAAGCGTGAGTAGTCAAAGGCATAAGATTAGACCCTCTTAGAGAACCTGCATATGCGAGCCAAAGACTTGGAGAGCTCGATTAGAGAGAAGTAGAATGAGTACAATCGGGTCAGATTGTTACTATCTTAACGATTGGAAAAAGAGAGCTAAAGGAGGGGATAGAATCTCATCGTCACCAGGAAATTAAAGGACACCCAGCGCACTCTCAAAGAGAAGTAGGAGCAAGCTCATCTCTTTGTGTAGATTGGTCACTACATCCAGCAGCAGAAGAACAAGGTTACGAGCTCAAGGCAAAAATAGAATGCCTTGAACGCTAAGTTTTAGCAGCTCAAAATCAGGAATAAGTAGTTAGTATCACGCTTGTAGGCCGGCTAGAAACTCAGGCAAAATATGTTTGCAGTTTTGTCGAACAATTTGCCATCCGAGTTCCGTTAACTAAAGCGCAACGTAAATTAGGGCAGACAGATGTAGACAGGCATACTACTGGAGCGGATGTAGAATAGAATTAATTCATTGAAACAATGTATATAGGCGTGATTAATGGAAGATTTATAAAAGATAAGCCAGTCAATCGTGAATAAAATAAAAAAAAAATGCAAGAAGTCCAAGAAGAAGGAGATGATCGCTCTCCCCTACATCGAGGAAGCAGTTGTTTATAAAAAGCGAAAAGTAAAGTCGAAGACATTAATCCGCTAAAGCGAGTAGAAAGGCTCGACTTCCAAAAAGAATATCCAGCTCTTCGAAGGTAAAATTATCTCTTAAACGCTTTAAATCAAGAAAAAATAAATACCTGAAAAAGTCTTACACTCTCCACAGCCCAGAAAATAGTACAACACCACTGTTAATTTTCTCAAATAGAAAGAACTTTCGCTGATGGCCAATCTCACAAGGAACCGTTATCTTGATAAGGGCAGTCCTCCTCCCAAAATCTAAACAATAAAATAAGACTAAGAGCCAGTCCGGCCAAAATAAATCGTGGTCGATCCTACCCGGAAAGCCAAGATGCGACTCTTCCAGCACAAGAATTAAATAGAAGAGCTACTGAAACAAACAAAGATGTAAAGATTCAGGAAATTGTAGAGCATCAACGAAGACAATTTCTAGCCAATCAGCAAGGGCATCATCCTCAAAGACTAAATAAGATATGAAAATCTCAAATCACTTAATGACGGCTAGTATGCCTCCGTCTATATTGCAAGGGATGTCAAGACAGGCCGCAAGGTCGTCGTTAAGACTTATTATCGATATAAGATCATTGACACTAAAAGGAAGAACTTTGTCAATCGCGAAATCAGCCTCCTCAAAAAACTGCAGCATTTCAATATCATCAGGCTCAGCAACACTTACACTACTAAGTTCGGTGTGCACCTTGTCATGGATTACATGCCTTACAACCTACGCTAGTTTGTAAAGACGAAAACCTTGACAACCAGCCAGATAATGAACATTTTCAAGCAGATCGTAAGTGCAATTGAGTACTGCCACAAATTAAATATCATCCACAGAGACATCAAATTATAAAACGTGCTAATCAATTAAGAATTACTTATAAAGCTCACTGATTTCGGCTTTTCTAGTTACGACTGCGACGTGCATTAAATCTACCTCGGAACTTTTCCTTACATGGCCCCTGAAATCCTCATAAAGCAGCCTTATAAGGGCAAGCCGGCTGATATCTGGGCTTTGGGAGTTCTGCTCTTCTACATAATTCACAAAAATTATCCGTTTGCAGGGAAGAATAACAAATAAATGGTCGATAATATGTCCTCCTTCAAATTACCAAGCGGGTAATTCAACAATATTTTAGCTTAATGCTTGAATATCGACCCACAAGAGAGGGCCAGTATTACTCGGCTTCGTGAATTGCTTAAATGAATAAGAAAAGTCAATGATCCCGGGTCTGCCGTTTCTAACTGCCAAATTTGCTTGACAATTAATATCTCGAAAGACTGGCTTTGCTAGTACCGCCGTATTTCTGCCAGTAGTTGTTCTATACAATTTTCCTCATCTATTTAACGGGCTTGTACTTTACATACTGGAGATAATTATACCTCTTATTTTTGACGCAGGTCTTGGCCTGAGTCGCAGAGAAGTCCAGTTTTTTCTTGATAGTGTCCGATTCCTTGCTAGGCGAGTAGTTCCTTTTTGATGTTATTCTGCGGTCTCTGGATAAGCTCATCGACCAATATTATTAAACTGATAATTTATTGATAAATGTATTTCAGTACACCCGACAGCGATTTTCCTTACCGCCTCGAAAGACACAGGAAAAATCTTAAGGAAATTGGAGCTAAGAGACGCAGCAGGTTTTTTTCAAAAAACAGTAATTAGCAGTGTATTAACAATTTAAACAATTTAAAGAAAATTTTGAAGAAAAAACTTTCAGATAACTCACTCTTGCCCAAAGCAGGGGTAAAGCTTGCCAGTTTAAACACGCCTGTGCTCCTTTGTTAGAAGACCATTCTCTCAGGCTAAGACTATTTCTCTATGGAAATCAACCTAATATTCGATGAGACATTAATAACAATTCGAAATATCCAGAATGGGCGGATATTTAAACTTAAAATTCCAAGGGCAAAGGCTTCAGAGATTGTGAAGCGCCACTGCTAAAACGACGTTTCCAGACTGTCAGGCTTGATAAAGTTTAGGGCTGACGGATAACCCTATTTAGCAATAAAAAACATAGAGGAGAGTTAGTCGTTGCCAAGAGAGGACTCTAGAGAGGAGCAGAAGCAAAACAGACTATCAATAGCAGAGAGCCTGAATATAACTATCGAGCACTAGAGCAAGAAGATAAGCAAGAGCAATTCGCTCATCAGACTCAGATAGATCTATAAATAAGAATTAAATAAAAAGTCAAAGTAATTTCTGCCTCCAATCAAATTATATGAAATTAGCTAATCATGAATACAGGCCTGACCGCCGCGGGAAACGCTTCAGTCTTGACAATTTAGGGTTTTATTATTTCTATAGTCTGTTCCTTGCAAGCGAACGCAGCGACGGCACTATCTTGCGCTGCCGGGACACTTAGTTCAGGTTTCTACGATAATGTGAAGTCGTCTTCTCACTCACTATGAACGCTCCCTAATTTACTATGCTTTAGTGGTAAAGCTGGTAGGCTAGTTCCTCGATGTGTTTAACCCTGTTCATAATGCGCTCCTCCTTTTTGAATCTCTAGTTCTTGCTGAGCTGGACGGCGATTTCCTTCCGAACGCCCTGCAGGCTCTTGAGGTGGCTGTTTGGTATTCTCGAAAAAGGGTTCAGTTAGTAGAGGTCAAGGATTGATATTAGCACTCCTTTTCCGATCGATTAGTAGATAGGTGGACAGAAATATGGTATGCCCCGCTTGTAAAATTAGGATTTTGGGTTTTAGCATTATTATTATTGGTAGGCACCCTTTTAGAATCTGCGGTGGATGTTGGTGGGGTAGGGCACTTCATTGAGCGATGTCGGGAGATGATAGCCTAGCTCCAGGGTGTAAGAGTAAATCAGTCCGGCTGATTTGTAAAATACAACTCTGCCGCACCCTTATTTGGAAAAATCCTCATTTCGGTCTTTGGATGACATCTGTTTTTTACTGAAATTGCACGCCTAGTAATCGAAGGTAGGGTTGTTAATCGACAGAAGTTTGCAAAACAGCTGAGTTTACACCTGCCCTACAAATTCTTACACTGCATTTCCATAAATGAAATTATTTTTTCGACCAGCATGCGAGTGCAAATCCATGTAGAACAGCAGCCTTTTCTCTTCACTCAAGTTCTTAACGAGTTAGACCATGGCAAAGCAAGCTGGCTGTTTCTAAGGATCTGGATTATTGTAATGTCGGTTAAGATTCTGATTTAAAATGTCCATTCGGTAATGGCCATGGAAAACACCGTCTGGGTTCAGCATCGGGATCAGTTTGAAGACAAAATATTTCCTGAGCAGGATGGCTCTTGAGTCCCTTTTGTTGGTAAGGAATTTGATTAAACCCATCATGCAGTAGCTACTTGGAGTTTCTCCGGGATGCACCCTGGCCGACACTAAAATTACTTTTTTATTGCTTCTGAACTTGGCTCCCTGTCCCGAGTAAACTTTGAAGTTATCTTTGCCAATTTTGCCCTAATGAGAGGAAACGGTGATGAGCCTAAGGTTCCTCCCTTCGTTGCTCTTGGTGAGTATCTGATTGCTATAATAAAAGTCTTTGTCATGCTGTAGCTTCTCTAAAGCTGAATAAAATTTTTAATTGTCCTTATAGGAGAAAGGGTAGGTGAACGCCACGTACATCGTACTCTCTTGGGGAGTGAATTAAAGGTGGAGGATTGTGCATTATTATGAAACTGTAATTAAGCTATTTCCTGAAAATCGCTGCCATTAGCCGTTCTAGAGTCTGATCACTGGTTTATAGCATTCGTTGAATTTGGCAACAGATGACAGCATGTGGAGGTTGCCGATAGATAGTCTCAGCGGGAGGCCGATTATCATCTGCCGTATGGCGAAATGGAACCAGCTTTTGGCCCTGCTTTACCTCCCATGGCAATCATGCGCAACATTAATGAAAAAGGCATTCTCTGCCAGCCGTTAAATATGCGAAATATTCCCGGAGTCGAAATCCGAATCGAACAGTATGTTTTGCCGTGTCCCTTGGTGGAAAATCTCGAAATTGAAAGCATGGTGTGCCATTAATTATTTAAAAACAGATCTAATTCATTTTACTACATAGAACTAGTTGTAGGTACTCTCCATCTATTTCCAGTACCCCTCACGGCGATTGAACTCTTCGAAAAGCAATTTGGACAGTGCCTTGGCCAGCTCGACCTCCCCCAACTCCCTGAGGGACAGCAAAATCCTGCTCATCCTCATACGATTATGCTTAAACTTCATAAATCGTTTCTAGAAGTTTAGATTCTTATCGTCCGCTATAACTCTGAGCTGCCCGTCCTGGCTGTACTAAATCCCATAGAAACTCATTATCCTCTTGAACCCTAAAATGTAATTCTTCTTAGCTTAGGTGCTCTCGATGATAAGTTTTTTTTATTAGAGGCTTAGTGGGTAGCTGAATCGATTGAACACGGATTGCTGGGAAGTCGGGAACAGCCACTGTATAAAGGCGTGCTATTACTAGAGCCTGTCATCACTCCATTTCAGTATATCAGTATGACTGGCATTGTATTTGTTGATCTTGAGAAAACCCAATAAGAAGGCGAAATTCTTATGAATATTTCTTGTTGTCCTTGTAAACATTGATATTAAATTTCATAAGTCAGTCATCACCAAACTCAAAATCTAATTATCTCCATACACCTATAGTGCACTTGAACTAGTTTGAAAACACATGGAGTTGCTTTAGACACTGCCGCTCTCGAACTTGATGAGGATCATTGGCATCTTCAGAATTTATCCGTGAGGGTTCTGGCGGTTTCGAGTTTGGATTGACTCGAGATTGTCGCTCATCTTCTGCAGCGATTAAACAATTAGTTTCTTGTCTTAGACAGCCTAACGCAAGTTCATCAATTTCTTACTGATAATGGCTTTTGAGCTTGCGAGACTATCACCACTTGAGTAATTAACATACTTTCCCTATCTTGAGATGGCGGAGACTGCTTCCAGCACGTTTAGAGCGTCGTAGACACGCCGCTTTATATTCGACTAGTGTTTGTTTCGATGAGACATGGATTTGGGAGTTTAAAATTCCTTGAGCAGTTGATCAGCAACCTGCTTGTATGTGGCAGTCTTTAACTTGCTAACCTGCTTCAAAACTAGTTTAGACAATTTCCTTAAGCCCTTCCTGAACCTTTTTTAAGTGGTGTCGTGACTGACCAGCGGAGGCTCCTAAACTTTGCAAGAATGGTTTTCTTCAGGGAAGACCAACTAATGTTTTAGTTTGTAAGTAGTTTCGAATTCAATGGGTCTTTTGTTCACTGGAGTTTGGTAGATGTCAGGGAGTTGGCATTTGTATGGAGTTCTGCTGAAATAATCCTGATCACCCATTATTAAATCACTCAAACAGTTTGCGCTTCACGGACAGCGCGTGAATGCCTTGGCGTTTTGCCATTTTACTGCTCTAAACAGAGTGCAGCAAAATTTGGCTATTTTCTCCTAGCATGTCTTTTATTTGCTTACTTGTGCTGATTCTACGTGCCATCTTCTCAAAGAGGCTCACTGTGTCCTCAGGCGTCAATCTCTCCAACTACACCTCAAAAGGCGCTTTCGCAATTACCTTAAGCTTGTCTCCACAGGCCAAAAATTTTTTACAGATCTATTTGAGTCTTTTAAGTGCAATTTTATCACTATCCTGGAACTATTGAGTGGAGACACCAATGCTGACGTTCTGAACCCTGTTTTTTTGAGAAACAAGAAGCTTATGAACACTGGCCTTTAGGTTCTTGATCTCCCACTAGCAAGTGGCACTCATTTACAGGTTTGTGCTAACCAGTTAAATTATTTTATTGAATATTTCACCGTTATCTTGACCTAATTTAGTCTGACGGAGCCTGTCGAGGAGCTAGTCTTTCTTCACTAATTTCAGTTTGAGTGACTAGTTGTCCCTCCTGAGCTGGAAAATAATCTATTAGAGCTTTCTTATATGACTATGTAATTCCGCGGCATTTTTTAAAGGCGAAGGAGTGCTGATCTTTTACGATCTTTGGTTCTTGCTGCCCGGTGATTTGAAATCTTCTGGGTTGAGGATAGACTAGTCCAGGTTGGTCACAATGAGGGACTAGTTGTGGATTTAGGGCGACTTGCAAAAACTTTATTATTAAGGCCTGAGAGTGGAAATCTTGGAGGGGCGTTCCGAGCGATCATGGGAGGCGAGAATCGAGGGGTCGGGCGGGTAAGGAACTTGCTCGATGAATTCCCGCAGGTCTAATACAATATTCATTAAAGACATGCCCTTCATGTTTTGTCATTGACAAGCTTGAGCTTGGCTATTTGATCCAAGTTGTTCAGCACGACTTTTGTGTCCTTCTACTGGACGTATCCTGCAAGTATCATCTAGTCCAGTAAAAAGTAGGTCTGATGGAACTTGAAAATAAGGTCGAGCTCGCAGACGTTGCCGAAATGCTTATCAAGTACCTCCACGAAGTTTTGGAACAGTTCCAAAATAAGCAATTAGTTATCTTATCTGTCGACCACTGCTATGAAGTAGAGGCTAGCGAATCGTTTGTAAACCACTTTGTACTCCCTGAACTCAAGGAAATTGCACATCTTTGGCTTTCTCGTTAGCACGAGGATATTCAATTCCTTGAGAAATTTTTGCTTCTACCTCTGACTCATTGAGTGCGTGTACCACTTTGTCAGCCGAGACCTGCCGTGCCTGGACATCAGAAAGAAGCAGTGAATCATTTTATATTATGAAAGGCATTAATATCAACTAGTTTCTTTAGAAAAACCCCTCACTTCTCAAAGAAGTAAACAGTAAACTCGCATAGGCTAGAATCATCATTCCATGCAAGATGTCTTTCGCCTCCGTCAATCTGTAGTCCTATCCCAGTAGCTCTAAAAAATAATTGTATAACTCTACTGTCAAGATCAATAAAAAAAGAGGTTGGATAATTCACAACGGACTTAACGGAATATCGCAAGGACAGCTCCCACTTATTAAATCAACTAAGAGCAAAACACCATAGTCCAAAGCTCGAAGGCCGAGATTTTTGTTTAAAAGTAGATAGAAAAGTAGAGCAGATAAAAGCATAAGCATCACTCCCTGGCAATGATTTTATAATTCAATACAGACGAATTGACTTTTTCTTCCACATTTCCACAACCGGGTTCCCGCTCTCCTTTTCCAATTTTCTGAATAATCTACCACACCTTAAATTTTGGCTGTAGTTCATCTTGGCCTAGCTGTAAGCGAAGAAATTAATAGCAAATAGCAAAATTTACCTGTAGACATCGAACTAATGGCAAGTATCCTTCAAAGTTACTAGCATTTCCAATAAGTCTTCAAGGTTGACTGCAGTCTATTGCACTTCAAGAATATTGGACAACCTCCACCGAACTCTTTATTGATCCTTTTAAAGGAGACACGCATTTATTTGGAATTAAAACGTTTTGATATTTTCCTCTACGAAATCAAGTGTAAGTTAAGCAATCCTCATACATTTTGGTTTCTTGGCATTTTCTATTGAGTGTAAAGCTGATTCGATGTCCAGGAGAATCTTGTCCTTTTTATTTGATGCTTTTAGGGTTTTGTAAACTATTGCAAGGAATTATGGCCTGCTCGCCCAATACTTCAATTTGGAACTAAGCTATATTAGGATAGCATCCAGATAAAAATTGAATTACTAGCAATGCTAGAAGCTGATGACTACCTACCTGAAGTTTTAAATTATTATCTGATTAAGAAGTTATTATTTCGTCACACAGGCTGTTTTCAGGACCAGTTCTCTTAGCAAGTTAACTTCAATTGGATTTCGGAGATGGACTTTATCTTAGCAGAAAATCCATTAGGCGATTTGGCATAGCTTAGGCACAAGCAGTTTTGAATTTGAGTGGTAAAGATTTTAATGCATGCTATTCTGGTAGAAAAGCTGAATATCGTGGAAGGCCTGCATGAAAAGCTCATTTAATAAGTAACTCTCTTTGAAACTGGAGTGTCTCAAAGAATCAATAGTCGATTTTCTTTGCTATTCTGAAAAATTAAATTCTTTGAGGACATTGACATTGCGCTTGATCTTGGACCTTATGAACCAGGTTTTAACGAATTCCTTGACAGCCTTAGACAGAGGTAGAGTAGGTTCAAGGCTCAGATTCCTTATTTTTTAGTGGTATTTATATCTGGAATTTTAGAGAACCATTTAAATCAGAGCTTGTCGATCAATAGGCTCCTGGTCCTTGCAGCTCTTGATCGAGTCGTTGAGGAAAGATATTAAATTGCAAGAGGGCTGCTTATAAAAGCTATTAGTGAAGCCATAAGCTAATTTTTTAAGCATGATAAAATTGTTAAAATATGTGGGGCGAGGACTTATGCTGATCCTCACTTACTTTATAATTTTGCTGTTGAGGCTGAAGAAATTCGTCAGCTCAAAAATGAGGGCGCAAGGGTACTAAGCAATCAGAGATGATCAAAAACTAATGAATACCTACTCAAGGGTGAAGTAGCTCCATTAAAGAAAGTCTTAAGCAGACAAAATATTGATCCTAGACCTTAAAGATCTCTATTTCGAGAGCAAGAAGGAAGTCAAGGGCAGTTAGCTCTTGCAACTACCCAAGAAAAAGGCATATTTAAAAAGCCGACCCAGTCTACATAGATTTTTGCAGAGCCTAGTCGGACAGTTTTAGATAGTAATTTACACAAACATGCTTCAAGAATAAGGGGATGCGATAATTGCACTTCTAAAGATCTAGGATTATATCCAAAAGAAAAGAAGGTATTACAAGTAGTGGTGCACGCAGGGAAGAAAAATCCTTAATTACGTCGACGCAGATCTGTCAAAATTTATCGTACTTTCCTCGAACATCGATGAACTGAGTTAAGCTTACTATTAGTTCACAATTAAGATTTAAAAATACAACGGATCGGACGAAGACGATGAGTTATAGAACATAAAGGCAATGCTATTGCACCTCTGTTAAATTAACGAAAGCAGCGGGGAATTACAATAGGACCTGTAGTCAATAAGAAAGATTTTCGGCAGATAAGTTATATCCTATGAATGAATAATTCATTTTTTGGAGTCCTTTTTCATTGAGGGGAGGGACTGACCAGCAGCAGCCTTCTTGCTTTCGAGGGGGTCAAGAACACCTATATTAGGATTCGCATTGAACATTTTATTGTAATTATTTTAGCGGTTATGCAATTCTAACATGTAAAACTAATATTTTTTTTTAGCTTGCTTTAGCTCGGCTTATTTGTTGGCCAGTGCTTCCTGCAGTCTTTGAATGAGATCAACGTCCTAAGGTCGACTAGGCCGTTCCTAGAACAAGGCCTGTAACTACTAATACTATTTCTGGAGTTCCCTATACCGTGCGGAATTTTCCTCCTGCATCAATTTAAACTCGCGCTTAAGCTCCTCAGTCCATGCAATCTGCTAGTGAATAGAAGTATTGAGTTTATGGTCGCATGTTCGCTTGATTTATTCTTACCTGAATTTAAACTAGGTCTTGACCCTATTGATTTAGGACTAAAACTATTTTTTTGCCATTTAGGCTTATTTCTTGGAGCGGTCTAGCTACTGAGTCAGTTGGCTGCTACTGTATTTTAACTACCCCACTTATTCGTCGAGTCTTATTATCTTTTTCTTGAGGGCTTCAACCTAGCTTTTGTAGTTAGAACATGAAAGTTAAAGGTCGCTTATCTGTCGGGAAGTGGTAAGTTTTAAATTTGTGAGTTCTTTGGTAAGTGTGTTGATTTAATTGGAGTACTTATCAGTCAATCGCTTTGACTAAGCGGAGTGCTAATCCTTGAGCACACTGATCTAATGGTTCTTGTCTCTTAGTAGCCTGTCTTTTTATGCTTAAAGTCTAATTGACTGCTCTTTGAGGTCATGCTATTTCTAATAAGCTAGTTTTTATCTTAATTTGTTAAGCTAGCGCTTGTTGTTTTATTTTTATTCTTAAAGCAACTTTTTCCATCTTGACTAAAGCTCCTTCAAGTCTTCCATGTGCCGCTCATTGAGCCTGTGGATGGCTTATTAAAACTATTTCTCCTTATTTTTGATGCGGTTATTCCACTATTCATCAGTAAACGCTGAGTTTTTCTGAAGTCTTTTTATTTCATCTTCCAAGGCTGCCACTTTCCTGGCATGCTCCTACTTAAGATCCTTCAACTGCTATTTGAAGCTAAGCTCCAATGTAAGTTTTTCCTGTTCGAATTGCTGTCTTAATTTATTAAGCTAACTCTCCAGCTCCAATTAGAACTATCGCTTTAGAAAATTCTCTCTCTCTTGGCTTCGGATTCTGAGTTAAGCAAGTTATTCTTTCAGCTGCAATATCTCCTTTTCCATCTATCTGTTCCTGTCAGATGAGCTTTTGTTCATGTTTTAAAGCGTTTTTAGCAGCCCGTCTCTTTCGTTCGTAACGGTTTTAAGATGCTCTTAAAGCAGCTTTACTTTCGTCAAAAGCTGTTCGATGTCCGTTTTCGCCTGGCGATTATTATTTTGAGCAGAGCTTAACTAATTGTTTAACTTCTCAATCTACTAATTGAGTCTCCTTAGCTTTTCCTCGTATCGATCCTTCAAGTAAGAGTTCGAATTTTCCATCTTGAGCCTCTACTCATCAAGCTTAGCCTTTAGGCTCTGAATTTTCTACTCATACTCTTTTTTCATGAGGGTGTACTGATCTTCATACCTCCTCTTCAGCTCTTCTAATTGGTTAAAGTTTTTCGTTTAGAGCTAGTTTAACAATGCTGAGTGCTAATCTACTAGCTTTTGCACTTTTGATTAGTGGGCGGCCTTGATTTATCGAAGCTCATTTTCGAATTTCTCAGTTTTTTCTTTAAGCAGCTTTTACAAATTTTTCAGCGCCTCTCCTGAGTTCTCCTTTAATATTTTAATTTCAGCTTGAAGTTATTAAATTCTTTTGTTAAGTAGATCAATCTCCTTGGCTCTATCAGAATTATGCTGATTTGCCGCGTTTCTTATGCTATCTATCTACATCTGCAAAAAATTTATTTTTTGTTAAGCCTGCTGAAGGAGGTCTTTTAGTTATTTAATTTCTTTTTTTTTGTCAGAAATCTATTTTTCATACGACAGTCGCATTGTTTAGAACTCAGAATTCTTCAAGTTGTTCATTTTATTGCCTCTATCGATTATTTGTTCGAGCTATTACAATTTTTTTTTGAGAGCCTGCACTTAGCCCTGTAATTGTGATATCGATAAGTCTTTCTATTTTAATTTGAGTGATAACAAATTTAGCTAGTTTTTCAATGTCTCGTTAGAATCTGAAGATTTTTTAAAAGAAATTTTTAATTTTTAAATCTATGTCCTTAGTTATTAAATGCTGCTTGATTTCGACTAACTCTCCTTTTTTAATCCAGAGTTTTATTTTTCTAACTGAGAGATCTTTGTCTACTGAGCTGAAATCTTTTAGTTCAGCTTCTTAATTTGCGCTTCATAGGCATTCCTCATCTCCTAAATCTGTTTTTCTCCTGACAGCTTTTGCCTTTTTATTTCCTACTCAAGACGCTTTTTCAGCTCAGAATTTTAATCCTTTAGCTTGTTGATCTGCTTATTCTTCTGATCCAGCTAATCCTCCAGATCAAGCTTCTGTTTCATCAAAGATGAGTATTTTTCATTTTGCTATCTGACAAAGTCAGCCATTTCTTTTTAGTGGCTTTTTTTTTGCAGTTCCATCTTTGAGGTAAGAGTTGTGATCCCTGCATTTAAGTTCTAAAACCTTTGCTTAAACTGCTCTATTTCGTTAAGACTTTACCTTAGCTTTTTGTTATATTAACGGTCCTTGTCAGCGAGCTGCTACTCTCCATTTTTCCTAACTTTTTCAATTTAATTGGCTGCCTTTAACTTTTCATCGTCAATCAGTTTTTTTATCCTTTTTAACTCCTTCTCCAGGTCTTCGTCTTTCTTGGAGTTTTCATAGGCCTCCTTATATTTCGAAATGATCTTATTCGCCTTGTTAACGATCTACGTCCTTGGCCATGTTATCCATCTCTTTTTCGTATGCGATGACTACATTTTTGAGGTTACTCTCGTACTCGTCGTTCTTCGTGTTCAGGAGGAATATGACTTTCGTGAGTCTGGCAACTTTTTTGCACATTTTGCTCTGCCATTATGAATCCATTCAAATTATATGTCATTTAAACTGTCAATCAATGCCCCTTTTGGATGTCTCTCTGCAACTTGCTTATTCACAACCTAAAATTGCCTTGATCTAATAGTGATTTATAGTTAGTTGTTAATTAATGTTTAGGTTACTGTATACTTTAAGTAAATAAATAAGTCGATATGAGCATACTAAAAAAACCAAAAGTTATTATCCAGCCCATTATTACATTAATGTTTTAACGGGCATTTGCAGGGGTTGGGGTTGGGGTTGGGGTTGGGGTTGGG
>QQSS02178098.1:0-12500 GCA_003687565.2 Craspedacusta sowerbii
ACATACATACATACATACATACATACATACATACATACATACATACATACATACATACATACGTACATACATACAAATTATATATGTTCATGCTTGCAGCAACTATAACAAAAACAACAACAGCAACAGCAACAACATTTACTTTTCTCCAGAAATGCAATTTATAAAGACATCGAACAGGAAAAAAAAAAACGAAAAAAGAAGAATGAACTCTAAGTGAAAACAGAAAACGTAAATGCATTTTCTGAAGATGGAGGCATCCTCTATAGCCTCAGGGCTAATCGGATGGAGAATGCCACCAAAATCTGAGCTGGCGTTTACATTTTACACACACAAACACCCAAACACACACACACACACACAATGAGAGAACTATCTTACTTAGGGTACAGCTAATGAGGTTATTGTCGATCTAGGTAGCGACCCATACTGATGCTAATTCTACCATCAGTCTGAATCATCGCGCTACTTAAACTCGGATAACACTTTAAAGTATAGTGGGGATGGACGGATCAAAACATAGCGCCATTGAATGAAACGCAATCAACCTTTCAACATTTAGTGCGCGGTTAAGCCTACACAATCCGGAGTGAATACGAACGAAACGGTCGTGTATAAGATTGCAAAGCATCTACAAAGTGAGATCGCGATTTCTAAAAGGACTACACGATACTTCCACCTAAAGATAGATGACATAAAATAATCGCACAAGTTATTCCATCACCAAATTAATCATCAAATCAATCACATTATGCACTTAATAGAAGTGCACGATGAGTAAAGGATATGAAAAGTTATAGAATAAGTACATTCGTCTCAAAAAACATATATGCAGCGACTTCATAAGGCTTGCCAGTGGAGGTAACACCATAATTCGATCGAAATACAAATCAGTACTAAAACTAATTGCCAAAGGTATTCTACCCAAGAACAAATACTTCAATAAACTACCCAGAACACTCAATAGAAATGCAAGATCGTAGATAGGAATCAGAAGTTGTACAAAAAAGTGACTATATTTGAAGTTACGCATATGCAGCTGCCCATAACGCTTTGATTTCCTTTCTGAACGTTGGTTTTGAATTAGAGATTGTTATGTTAATGTTATGCAGATCGTTGTACAACATCGCACCTTTAGATTTTATATTTCTACTCTCATAGAGTTCAGTCTTTGCTATGGGTACTGAGAGTTTTGTAAATTCGCTTGGTCTCATCTTCACTTTGAAGGTGTGAAAGTTGAAGAAATTGTCAAAGGACCTTGGAAGCCTCCTTCAATTGCAGTCGTGCATGAATCAAGCCAAATTAAATATAATTGGGTCTTCCAGTTTCATAATCTCCAGTTGAGAGTATAAGTTTGATGTAAGAGCGGAATAATCGGAAAATGCAATTACACTTACAGCTTGCCGTTGTAGCATCGAATGCTATTTAAGGTATTTTTGCTGGACAACAGTGCCCAAGTAGGACAACCTTATGTAACGTGGGTGTGAAACAAACTGTAATATAATGATTTGATTGTTATGTCATCAACGCAATAACGAATTTTAGAAAGTCCGATTGCCCTCGTTAGTTTTTTTTTTAGAAAGTTCGGAGACGTGAAATCTCCAAGAGAGTCTCGAGTCCAGTACAACGCCTAAGTATTTCACTTAAGAAGATAAATATATTTCGTTGTTTTTAATCTTTAGAATAAGTATGCCAACACCAGCCTTTCTTTTAGGATGGTATAATAAAATATCGGTCTTGGCAGCGTTTAGAGATAATCTGTTGGCGCAGTGCCAATCAAAGATTTTGGAAATTTCGTGCGTCATTAGTAATCTCAAGCGCTTAGGAGATAAACATCTAAAAGACATAACAGCATCGTCAGCAAAATTCTGAGCAAAGCTAGAAGACAAACACATATAAAAATCGCTTATATAATTTAGATACAGCAGGGAGCCTAACACTGATCCTTAGGGAACACCAAAATCAATAGGGCAAATCTTCGACGAGTCATCTTTAATAGCAACAAATTGCTTTCGCCCTAACTGCTTTCGTCCTTGCATGCGTGCGTGTGCGGAATGTTAATGCGTGTTTTTGCGTGTTTGTGTGCGTGCGTGTGTGCGTGCGTGTGCGTGTGCGTGTGTGTGTGCGCAAAAAGATAACCACTTCGTAGTAAGCGATGTCAAGAGGCGAGCTGGCAAACTGACCTTTTTGATTCAGACGGTCTGGTACAGAGAACGTATGTCACTTGAGCAGGGCTGCACAAGTCAGGAAAACCATCGCCAATGCTAGCACCTGTTTCTAAACAACGAACATATCCAGAAGAAACACTTAAAGCCCATACTTGAAGTGGGAAAATTTCGAAATGAAACCCCAGCAGAACGATCTAGCACTAGCGTATAACAGGGAAGACACACCTCTAGTCTTGCAACATCAATAACGATAAAAATAGAACTACATCACAAGCGGGAGATTATGGCACAGATTATTACCTATCGACAGCATTCAACAATCCACCAGCGCTACGTCAAATTGGATTTTAAAAAGAAATGAACATAGACCACTAGGTGACGACTCACCAGGTGATACAAACGCAGCAAGATCTTTGATCCATGGCAGAGAGACGACATGAATACCGCTAACACTCATAGAGATATAACCATTCACTTTCAGTGGATCTGCAAAGAAGCAACGAAGCCGTAGACAACATGTTACAGGTTTTCACTTGCTATGAGAAAGTGCCTCAAGGCTTTACTAATTCAATTATTCGGATTGGACAGCGACAAAGCAGAGGGAAACTCCATATTTGCAAAACAAAACAGAATTTTTGGACATCAAAACAAATCCTGCTCATGAATAACAACCATTCGCAGAGGAGGGAACCTTACGAATCGGATGGCACGTCTAGCACTGGTTGGATACACAGAACATCCCAGGCAATCAGTTAGACGTCCTGCATATGGCAGCCACAGTCAGGAAGAGCAGGCCGATACATAAAAGTAAGCCAAGTCGATCGCAAACAGAAATAAGAAGCCGCACTTGCTTTATATATTTTTTAAAAATAGCCACTGTATGCAGTTAACTAAATACAGATCACACATTTTGGTATGCAGAATCACAGCGCTTCTCAAATCCATTCGTATAGGGCTGTGCACTTCACACAATCGCAACAATAGTGTGAGTACGTGAATCACCAGCAATAGAGGAATAGTCGAATTAAGAACTGCGCATGTATGATAATTTTATGACTGTTATTGCTATGGGCATATGGGTATTGCAGGGTAGAAACAGGTTGGAATGCAAATTCTCTTCTAAACTACTTCACGTACGAGCGTGCACGGTCCAATTGCAAGTTATATATGCACAAACTAAAGTTAAGGGTTCGAAGCTAAACGGATCAAACGACAAAACGGACTACCTTTGAAACATTCCTAAGAAGTAACCGTGAATGAAACACGGTAATTTTTGCAGGGCAAGAAATAAGATTGCAAGCGGAAGCAAGCACAAATTTTCCGACCACGATACCTCGCGATAGCTTTACGTCACCCACACCAGGCAGCTTATTCACAGAAGCATCGTAGTCCTCTCCCTTCTCCGACTGTATCAAGGCCATCTCCAGTTGCACAGACTCGTACACGTACAGCCCAAGCTTCGGGGCACAATGGAGAGAATCTGCATAGCTGCTAACTGAACGCAACTCGGCTACCTGAGAGAAAAGGCAATTCAAAATATTGAAAGCGCCACTCAACCTTTTACAGGCAGGACATTATTCAACTCTCACACTTTGAAAATAAAAAACCGACTTTAGGGATAATTCCTTTAACATACAATGGGCGTAGTAAGCCTCCCTTAGCTGCCGCCATCATGACAGAAATTACAATCAAGAGAAGTACTAACTACGGAATCCAGTTTAAAGCAAGACTTTCTCCAAGGCTATGATTTACCAAACATGTGCAGCTGCTGCTTAAGAAAGCCTCAATAGTACCTCGCCATCCTCGTCATATACGCCTGTATCCAACACTATACAATGGTGAATCCAACCGTTGCATGTTGCCATAACAACAGTAGTAGGCACAGTGGCCAAGCACAGAATACTGCTATATTCACAGCCATAATTATCATCGGATGGAGGATGCATAGTCAGAGGACCATGCTGGTTTATTTGAATTCTAAAGGTAAAAAAACGTTGCGTTCTACGTAAACAGTTGCCGAGGCACTTGAATCATACAGCTACACATATCGGAATAAACTCTTTCACTCATTTAAACCACATCACAACACGGCATAAAGCGCAAAAATCACACTCAAGTTAGTCATCAGTATTGCCAAAAACACTTGCGTGGAATTCAAAGCGAAACAGGCTTACCTATTTTGAATAAGCGTACAATAGAGCACCCACACATCACCATTCTCCTGCATCACATACACGGGGTAGGTTTCCCTTCCTCGTTCACCAGCGTTAGGCAACGCAATGTCGAAATCTACAGCCACGTCACCCACTACCGACGCGAAGCTGTGCACCGACCCGTGCAAGGCCTGCGCAGGGGAGTCGAACAAACGGAGACGCATCATAGGCTGGTCAGGGGAGTTTATGTCGTAGAACCTGCAGAGACAGGGAATAAGACCTGATTCATGCCTTTGTAAAAACTGTGACCACAAACAAGGGCGGTCTATAATTTAGGTTTTTATATTTGGAGATCACGAACTCCATGACAATGAACAAACAAAAAAGAAAAAGTGACGTCATGATGCAGCCGATAATTGCCAAGCGATTAAACACGAGCCACGCATCGGCAATGCCATTTCAGGATAGCAGCAACCCTGTTGACGACTTTACGTTCTGACAACGATATTTGAGCTTCTTTGAGCTTTGAGAATTCATTTTCGTCTTCGTTTTTAGGACATAACATACGCTTCAGTCCAAACCAACGAACAAAAATTGACATGCATGTATCTAAAAGCATTGGCTGACATTGACACAGTACTTTCATTTTATTTTATTTTATTTTTTTTTGTAACCAACTTCTAAAAATAGATATAAAAATTTTGATTTAGTAAAATGGCCCGCTGTTTTTAAGGCAGCTGGTTTCTAATGATATCTTCTTTTTAGAAAAGCTTAGACGCATCTCAAGAGCATTTCCATAATTGCACTTAAGCAACTCATATCTATTTCTTTATTTATTTTTTCGCGCATTTAGATACCATGCTCAGATTCGCGAAAATAGCTGTTGCTGTTCTTGACGCTGCGTATTAGGATCTTCTCAAAATACATAGGCTTCTTTGCAGCTATAGCGTTTACATTCGCCAGCGCCTTCAAAAATTTTCATGACATCCTGATAATAGAAAGAACGCATACAATTTTCTACACAGGCAGATAGCCAGCCACAATAAATAAAAAAACGCTCACACCATTGACGTTACTTCGCAACTGCAGTCCAAACGTCCTAAACGGCATGTTAGAAGAGAGCCCACCAGCTTGACAACTCAGTTATCTGCTACATATTGTGCCATATAGCGTGTGAACGAGTCTATTTCATATAGAAAACATACCACACAAGCGGCTACACAAAGAGATCGTCACAAAAGCATATCATAAACTCTCATACCTGATGAAGTTGTCATTCGTTAGTACAACCACGTGACCGTCATTGGGACTGCCAGGATACCAACTTGCCTGGCAAATTTTCGACGAACGATGATGCGAGAAGAAAGAGCCATCAAGTAATGTCAAACTAAATAAGATAAACTCACGGTAAACGACATTGCTTCCAGCCATACTCATGAGCATGAGACCAACTCTACTTATACTTCAAAGTAGTCATCAGGAAAGTCTCAAGTCCAGTCTCAAACTTCGAGCCCAAGCCTCAAGTAGAGTTCCAGTCACAGTGCTTAAGACTCAAGTGGAGTCTCAAACTTCGAGCCCAAGCCTCAAGTAGAATTCCAGTGACAGTGCTTAAGACTCAAGTCGAGACACAAACTTCGAGTCCAGCCTCAAGTAGAGTTCCAGTCACAGTCCTTAAGACTTAGCCGAGTCTCAAACTTCGAGCCCAAGCCTCAAGAAGAGTTCCAGTCACAGTGCTTAAGACTTACTCGAGTCTCAAACTTCGAGCCCAAGCCTTAAGCGGAGTCCCAGTGCCTAAGACTCAAGTTGAGTCTTAAATCAGTTCCAATCGAAGCTTCAAGTAATTCAAAGTCACTAGGATCGTCCCACAATACCACTCAACTAAAAATTCGCACCACAAGAAGAAAAAAAGGTCAGCAAAGATTTGCTTCTATCTTGAGAAGAAGATAGTACAAAGAATGGGCAAATGGCTTATGTGGCATAGGTAGTCATAACTGTTGCGATAAGGAATTAATTAGTGTTAGACAACCGAACAATAGCAGCGCAATGAATAGCAGAACTACTTCAGGGTACATCAAACGCTTTTTGGCTACCCTGTTTCTCCTAAGAAGACCTAACCAGAAGTGTGATTTCTGCTGCGAAGGTCTTCACGAACAGTGTCTGCTGGTAACAGGGGACAGTGGGAAGGCAGTTTCACGACACTTGTAGCATTTACCAGTCGTCTGAGCCTCCCTTTGTGAGCACGGATAGAGCTCGTTTAGCTAAATTGCGAGGCTCAACGAAAACCCGACGACCGACTATACTTCCTGTCACCGACGATCGAGCGCAGGCGCAATACTCCAGGAACTTTACCACTTACTTAACAACCAATCGGGCAACTATGGTATTGCTATGTATTTTTTGTTGTTGGTATTACCATGCATTGAGATTTCCACGTCACCTTCGCTTACAGGTGCGCATAGAGACGTGAACTTGAGTAGGAATGGCAGGTAACACACAAAACATGTAAATTTGCCAAGGGGTAAGGACCAAACAAAAAGAATGGTCACGGATCCAGGCCTGAAGAAATGCGAGAAGACCAATGTCCATCTCGTGTGCTTCGCTCACATCATCTACAACAGCGAAGATGCAGCTCTGACGAAGAAGAGCGCACAAGAGATATTGTTACCCAAGCGAACGAACTCGTTTCTTCTACCTACACAAGAGCAACAAAACTGACGTTACCAAGAATTCAAGTGAGCCTGTTGCAAGTGAGCTTTTTTATTTCATTAATAACATTTCTCATTAATGGAATTGCATAAGTATGGAACAGACCTTTTTATTGAAGATGCGTGCATGACTGAAGGTCACTACGCATTGTAAGATTCGTTTACTGTAGATTGATTGCTTACGAAGGAGAATCGTCTAAAACGTTTCTTGTAGTTATTCAAACCATGGAAATGCCTAAATCTTCGATTAGTATAAAGCAAAATTTAAAATCGATCTTTTAGGGCAATACTTGAACATAACTATTTAGCCCTTGCTTTAAAAAAGGAATATTTTTTAAACTTTTGGTATTCAATCAATTAGTGTCCGGGGAAGCTCATTTACCAAAGAAGGCTCGAGCTAGGCCCACATTTTGATTCCGGTAATGATTTACCATATATTAACAATATATGGTACATAATAAATTGATAACTTGAGCGGTTCCTTACCAGAATAAATAGAATATACGTACATTTGAGCTGAATAGCAATTATAGACTGCTACTATGTGGTTTAGATTACGGCGAGGACAGCGATAGATTCAAACTCGCTCAGTTTGAAGGAAGCGAGGGTGAACATGGCGCCGGAAAGCAGAGACTATCATCGTAGAACTATGATAAGCTTGAATACTGGAAATCTCAAGAAAGCTCAATTCAAGCTTAATTTTTATTTCCGATTCTCCTAAAGTTTCTGAAAAAGAAATAAAGTTAGTCTTTAAATCGCAAAAAACATTATTTTTGGTTACAGCGTAAATGGTTTCGACTGCAAAAAAATACTCTTTTTAATATGCTAGACATGTTACGACACAATTTCGAGTCATTTTAAACAGATTTGCAGCGAGTTTCAATTGCAATATATAAGCAGGAGAATAAATCGCCCCACTTGATTCTCATAAAATCCATTTATCGACAAGCCAACCTTCTAACATACCGCCCTTAACTGCTGAAAATAAAACGCGAACTAGTGCTTTGCTAAGCTCAAGTTTCCGCTAAAAAAATATTGCGAAGGATATGCGATGCCATCTAACAGCTGTGTCAGCTTAAATCAGTCTTCTGCTTTATCGCTTCATCAACACGGAGGCGCCCAAAAAGATTTTGTAAGTTGAAGTGAACGGTGCCCAATAAATTGAGGAAAAGCGGCTACTGCAGTTACACTCAATCGCCACGGTCTAGTCCAGCAATATCGGCCCGATCACCCATTTACTGCGTGCAGGCACCTCGATTAAAATAACGCAGCACAGAGCATCTCTCTACTCTCAAGCTTCAATAGAAGCAGCGAAAAAGATTAAGGAAGAAGGCAACCTTGAGTTGTCAGATATGAAGAACTGGAAGCCTTTTTAAACCAGCTTACTTTTGAAGCAGATCCTTTATTTGCTTAAACTGACCCAAACAAAGACACAGAGAGCGAAAAAGAAATCCCGTAGAAACGATGAAATAACTAATCAAGAAAGACAGAATTGATATAAGCACTCCCAATCTAAACTCTGCTTCAAACAGAACAAAGACTTCACCAAGACAAGAAACCTCGCTGTTAGAGAACTGATATCAAGGCTAGCACACGATGCAAGAATGCTGAACATCAATCCGAGCTCAATGCTGTGTGCAAGAAGAGGCCAACGAGGCATCGAGCCAACAGATTAGACAATCTAAGATCAATTTTCAACAACTGTGTCTTTAACTGTCCATTAGGTTGGTAAACAGAAGAAGCCTTTGACCATGCAAACCGTCCCAAAGTCGCCAGTGGCAGCATTGTGTGTTTCGATACAACTTTTTACACTTGACAATCGTTGTGGTGCAATTCAAAGCCTAAGAGTGAACAAAGATCTTCTTCTTCTTGTGTGTCGCCACCATATGAATAACAAGTTACCGAGACTGTATTTAAGAAAACTTAAGACTTTAATGGTCGTTTATCACTTGTCATTATAGAAGAACTTGATAATCTGCAACAAAGCCCATTCCATATTCAGCAGCATTTCTTGGCACACAAGGCACTAGCACGTGCCAGTTCAAGTGGTCAATCAGCCAAATTAGAAAATTCCAATGAAACAATGATGAACACTATTCCACTCTGACATGACGCACAAACTGACACAAGATTTCTTGACATCCGCACTCCAAAATACTATTATGGCATGATATGCTTAATCAAAAAGAAATCCTGTGAAATCGATGTGACAAGCCGAACAGACCGACTTTTGAAACAAACAATTGCCAGCTTAAATTGCAATAATACAAGCATGCCTCTAGGCAAATATTCATTCAATATACAGTAATCTGCTGGTCTGGCCAGGAAAAAATCTGAAAGTCACCTTTGATGACACGAATCGCCTAAAACTGATAGCAACTGAAAACATCTATTAGTACATACATCATTTATTAGTCACTCAGCAAGGTATATAACCAAACATACCGACAATGAATCACAGACTTCCCATTCTCATACAATCCATCGTCACCCCATCTTCTTGGCAATTCTAAAATGCCTAAGCCATGGTAGCCTCCAAGAAGAGCATAACGACCAGAGGCACTTAATTTCACATTTACAATTTCAAAGACTGGAGCATTTGATGGGATCAAGGTCTAAAATAACAATGAACATGCATTATCGAGACGACCATAAATTATCGAGCCATGACTAAGGCTTATGCAGGTAAGAAAAAGCAAATGCATGTGCTCATAACAGCAAACATAATCAGCATCAAAGAAACTTTAACAACAAGATCTTTGTATGTATGCAAGACCCAATGTATGCAAGAAATCCCATAACACATGCTTGAGACATTTACAGGAAGGCACATATGTATGAAGAGGAAGCTGGAATCTGAAAATAGAAAATTTAGTTATACTTAAGTTTTATCTGCTACATTAGCAACATTATGGTGAATGGCTGTTTGATTAAAACTAGTTTTCCCAAGTAACAAAAAAGGCACTACTGACTGTGACAACAGGTTATCCAAATCAGAGGTGGTATCAAAAAAATTATAGCTTTATTCTGCATACATTATCAATTTTTAATGCTTTACTCATAGAATATGAGCCTTCCCTCAACGTAACTTGTACAGTGTATAAAGTACCGAGTGAATATTGCACAGGAATTTATTTGATGTCTGTAAGACATTCATAATTAATCATGCTCCTAGCTGTAATTGCTGACTTATCTTAATTCGTGACCGCACAAAAATGAAGCAGACAATATACCTACAAGATTAGAACAGTTGGAGACCATGAAAATGTGCAAGTAACAGGAAGGCCACATGAAATAATCTCTCAATTTAAATTGCTAATCTAAGTCACTATTCAAAGATTTTTTAATTTTTTTTGACAATTAAATAAAACTTTAAAATAGTTAATGGCTTCTTAATAGTTTAACGGCCTTTTCCGATTCTAATAGTTTGACAGAAACTACAACCAATGCCTAAATGTAGGTTAGTTTACATGAAAGTCTTGTTATTAACGGTTCAAAATAACTAAAATGTTCAGAATCACTTCGTCTCTACTCACCATCCCTATCCATCTCTGTTATCAATATCATCACAGTTCACAACAGAATTATGAATCACTCATAACTAGAGCATAGTGGACTATCATAAAATAATGCTGTAGAGTCTACTTTCTGCATCGACTGTGATAATTTCAGCACACCGCTAAAAAGTTTGCAACAAAACGAACCATGGGCTATCGCTGTTAAGACTATGAAACAGCCTGATTGTGATCACTAATCAGCAATGCCTAGTGGCCTTCTTTTTTTGAAGTAAATAAATTGACAAATTAACAAGCATGCACAATTTTCTAATGTAGCTGCTGCTGCCCAAGGGAACTCGTTGATAATCTCGAAGTTTACTGCCAGTCTACGAACAATGACGTGTGAGTTGCAAATGCAGGTTTCCGCTCAATCGTTCCACAAATTAACGACTCAGATTTTAAAATGCTTTTATAAATTTTAGCTTTTCCATCTTCTTTGTATAACATGTTACAGCCGTGTTCTAAATTAAAAAAAAAAAAGTTCAAAATTTCAGGTGCTACCTAAATGACTCCAATTGAAGAAATAACATACTCAGATTCCCAGGCAACAATGAATTTCTTGGTACTGATACTTGCAGAAAAAAACATTTTGGTCAACGTTCTGAGTTAATTTATATTTCAAATATATTTCAAAGCTTTCAAATGTGCGAAAGGAATTCTTGCCTGTTAAAAGTTTCTGGAAAAAAGCCCTGACTATATAAGAGTTGCGCTACCGAAAAGTTGACTTGCAGTTTACACCCCACCCCTTTCCAAAAATATGTGCATCAAAAATTATGGCTATGCTTAAGATCTCATTAATGCTTTGCCGTCTAAAAGAATGAGTGGAACTATCCTGGTATGAAATCAACGATTTTGAATCAACTTGATTAAAGTTTCTACAACTTGCGCACTATTATGATGTACTGGAAACTCCAAAATAAATTGACCGTGAAGATCCTTCCCATTAAAAAGATATTTCCTGTTCTTTTAACATGTCAAATGGAGGCTATTAAAAACCATTAAAAATGCAATTACAGCCACAAAGATTTGTTACTCGTCTACACTAGGACATGCGAAAATCAAAAGATAAGACCACCATAAAGTATGAACAACTTTTGCTGGAAAACCATATAGGAACTTGTCTCAAGATATCACTGAAATGCTTTGGAAACCAAGTTACTTCAAAGATTTACGATAATCTTGGACTCTGCATGCAGTTTGAAAGTGCACTGCAAAACCAGGAGTTTAGATCAGGTATGATTGTGAGATGCTGCCAGCCTGCGTTTAACATCCAAATTCAAATGCTTCAAAATTTGTACTTGATTTTTGGTGAGATCTAAATTCTATTTTTACTATTCTTTTTTCAAACATACTCCTGATAAGACAGTTTAAAATCGAAACATAATACTATAAATCACCAACATACAAATCTGAATTACCTGAAAGGTTATTCGATTTGGACTTTCAGAAGCAAACGAGTACAAGGACTTTCTTTCATCGCACCATAAGTATGTGAAGTCATTGCTTTTGACAAAGATCTTATTTACTTTGGCAGTATTGAAGGCAGCAGACTTCGATACTTCTTGAATTAACTCACTAAATCCTTTGGCTGCCGCCATGACAGCTCAAACTTGGTGTAGGTGTGTGTCCGTCGAAAAAGACGTAACTGGCGACTACTAGCGGTGCTTAGCCAATACTACGGTACAAACGATCTGCTCATCCCACAGGATTTTGTACCTAGCATCAGCTGATATGCTGAATATTTTTTGACAACTTCGATACCAATAAGTATCGATTATTCGGTATATGGGATAAATGCAACCATTCCCTTTGGGTTAAAGAAGGTGAAAGCGAGTCGCTTTGGTTGACTTGACTTGTAAACTGAATTAAGTACCTGGTATCTGATTTAAGATGTGTGATCGTGCGTTTCAATTGTCA
>QQSS02178120.1:0-14691 GCA_003687565.2 Craspedacusta sowerbii
GACGAGTACATCAAGGTATGCTGGTCGTCCTTCAGACTCTCTTTCATACGTGAATTTTATGTTAGGATGCTTTTGATTGATGAAGTTATAAAATAAATCAGCATCTTCTTTGGACTCAAACACACAAAAGATATCGTCGACATAGCGTCGGTACATTACTACTTTGCATGCATTGAACTCTTCCAGCCACATGTTCTCATATTGGCCCATAAAAAGATTTGCAAGTGTGGGTCCTAGTGGAGAGTCCATATCGTGCAACTTTACACTTTAGAGCTTATGTTTTCCTGAGACGGTTCATGATCGGATGAACTCGGTGCGTTGACGATCAGCAGCAGGTCCGCTGGCAGATACGATGTCCACAATTGACTTAACAAGTCAGACCGATCAGTGTCAATGCGTAGATTTTCCCTTTCAAATGTTTTAGTACGCTTGCTGCTGCAGGGATTTTTGAAGTAATGACTTACATTAACTTGCTTCATGTCTGCACTGGCCAGACGTTTTCGTTTGCAGTCGAATGCAAGGCGACGTAATATTTGCTTAAGTTTTTTTTCCTATGGTCTTCGAGATCATTGCCAATCTTTTTCATGTCGTCAGCCAAAATTTCGATCTTACGAATGGCTAGTAGCCCAGCTGGCTTAGAATTTGTCTAAATAAACGTCTCTAGCAACATCTTCTCCGCGGCTCGGTTTCGTTCTGCCGTTGTTGTCAAGTTGTCTTGATCTGCTTGGTGTTGTTAAGGCTTAACGATGTTGGCTATAAGGAAAGATTTACTACTAGGTAAGGCTGGTTCAGTATTGCATAGCAAGGGCCGTTTCCCTGAAATCGTCTCAACAGCAGCACAGTTAGTGCGCAACGCTCGGAATGTTTAAGTAAGAACTGGCGAATTTCCATTTTAATTCTTGGGTGAGATATGACATCTTAGTGGCGAAACTACATTCTTACCTCGTCGCATCTTCCTCATGTTAAGCTCCTTGCCACATAAGAGTAAGTGTTAAACTCTTTCTCAAGCACACATAGAGAAATATGAGACACTAGAAGCTTATTATTCAAGTATATGAGTGTTCCCCTTAAGCTTTGATTTTTGTACCCCCTGCTCTTTGAACATAGTATCCATTTTACAATTTCAAGCGCCACCGACGGAATTTTTAATCAACAGCGCATAATCACAAAACGCCCTTTGGCCTTCTGGGAGAACCATGGCATAGCATGGCATCAACCATAGCAAACCATGGCATAGCATGGCATCTGGGAGAACCATGGCATGACATGGCATCAAACATTGATCCATTTTACAATTTTAAGTGCCACCGACGGAATTTTTAATCAACAGCGCATATAATCAACTAAGTACAATATTTATTGACCATTTATATCAGGACCAGCAGCTCATGTTTACACAATTTTTAAATCCTCTCCCTCATTTCAATTGACGGTGCATTGATCACAGTGCAAAGGCCAGGGGAAGGTCTTCGTTTTAATTTTCCGGTCTGATAATCCAGGACGTTATTACAGAAGGGGAGCACGAAAATGAAAAAAATTACAAGCATTGTTTCGCTGAAGACAAACTCTATTTTTCCAATTTGTTGAATATACGACTCAGACAAATAAAGAAAACATTCAGAGCAAGGGGCAGTACTACAGGCATGAGTATTAAATGACGCGGACAGGATTAAGGCTCGTTATATACGAGCAGCAGATTTTTTGAACAAAACACTAGGAATACAGAAACATGAACTAACGGAAATCTGACAAAGCAATATTGCGTTTACCTAGGCTCAAGAACAACACGAGTGCACTTCGTTAATCGTGCCAAAACAAAGGTAAAGAATTGAGAGAATTTGCCAGGATCCTTCCAAAAAAAAAACAACAACAACAAATCATTCGCGTGCAAAAAACAAACACACACCGAAGCTTTGACAACCAAGTGGGCGCTAACCTTGGCAACCATATTAGGAAGTCTGAGTAGGAAGACGGGCACGGTCAAGGCTGGAAGGATGCGGATCTTATCAAAGCAAAACTTCACCAATCGCCAATGTCAAAGTTTAGCCACCAGCTAAAACGGCCGAAACATTTATGTCTGTTACGAACTTCATTACGTCACAACAAACCAGGACGCAAACACTCTTGGAAAACAAAAACTTGGCCCACACTAACTAGGCGAAAATGTTTTGCGCTGGCCACACGACCTTGCGCCAATCAAGGCCCGAGATCTATTCACGGCCATTGTGATCGTCTATGTGTCGTCATTACGTAGCATCATGGGCAGAACATTGGGGCTTCCTCGTCTAAAGCCACGGTTGCCGGAAACCCGCATCATGCCGGCCGTCTAACATCAGGCACAGGATTTGATAGAGGCAAAATCGGCGCGATGCAAGAATAAATAAATACCGAATAGGCGCATGTGTGCAGGGGAAGGATCGTGGCATCGCGTAGGGAGCAGATCAGAAGGTCTTCCGGTGGATGGAGCGAGCACCCTCATCGTCGTACTCTTTACGAGACACCCACATCTTCTTGAAGGTGTCGAGCGACGCGAGAATGGAGCCACTGCACGAATACAAGCAAGGTCAACATAAGAACATCCAAAGCGAAGCCCACAACTGCATCATCGCAATTTGCGCACGCCCACATCAACGGCTAGCATAAAGACTAAAGAAGCGAATGTGCTTGAACATGGTGATACGATACGTTCATAACACTACAGACACTTGCATGCATGCATGCATGCACGCACGCAAATCACCTTCGTACCTACTTCTTACCTAAACTGGCCCTAAACTGGCATATCTTCTTCACAACAGTTGCATTTGACGCAGCTATCACGGATACATGAGCAATCCCGAGACAACGCATTCCATCAGTTACGTCAATCAAAGGACAGCAACTTACCCGATCCATGTGGAATATAATCTCTCTTGTGGCGCAGATATCTACAGGAAGAAAGACGCGTCAAATAAATGGCTCTCAAAGCTGCTTTTTTTTTAAATCAGCAAATAAGTCGATGAAAGAAATCAGCAAATGCCGCGGTGCTCCGTGATCATTATACGCAACATACGAGCACGTTGTCTGAACCATGAGAACAACACAACAACCACATCCTTGGCAATTACAATGAAAACTTCGGTTAAAAACAACAACTACAACAACAACAACAACAACCACAACAACAACAACAGCAGAAGGAGCAAATCGGGTCTAAATGACAATAAACATCAACGACGTCACCATAACTCTAAAGGTCAGGTGCATAAAGTTCGTTCAAGGCTAATTCTTCGTGATCACAGCAAAACAAATCGGAGAGCATACCCTGATCTTGATTTCTTTCGGCGCAAGTTTCTTAATTTCGCTAAGTAGCCGATCGCCGAAACCTACGAAACACGTAACGCAAAGCTTCAATGGCACAGACACGACGCCGGACTACGAGGCCTCTCGATACAGGCGATAACGGCAATACAGTCGATTCAAGCTAGCCCCACACCAACATCAAAGGAGCAAGGGCAATTCCCTACCATCCTCATCTAGCTATATAAGATGTATGATCACGTTTATCACGGGAACAAACAGAGCCATTCGAGAAAGTTACCCCATCCTGCTACATGAATTCTTGAATCTACGTCTTCACAAACAAGAGCTGAACGTGAACGTTGTAGAGCACGAAGACATAAGGTCATAATTTGAAATGAAATGCACTTCCGTAATAATAAAATAATAAATAACGTAATAACGTAATAAATAAATAAGATGAACGTGACCTATCCAAGAAACTAACCACGGCGAACATACTTGATAAATCCAGTGTGTAATATCCCGTGCTACACTCATTTATAATTAAAAAAATATTGAAATTAGCTGCCTATTTCACTCGCAGGCTCTCCTTGAAGAGCTTTCAGAGAAATTTTTTATTTCAAGTTGAATCTGTCGATTGGCAGTTTCTTCGAAACGAATGACAGCACTCAGTTGACTTCTCGGCATCATGTTCCAACAGTAGATAGTATATGCATTTCAAAGCGCAGCGCGAATTCACGATTCACGTGTATATAACAGCCATACAAAATTTTCCAATTTGAAAGACAGACCACCAAGCATGCAGTTGAACCCATACAATGAGCCCAGTAAAACACAGGGGCATGTCATTTCTAATTCTTATTTTATACCCAAAATCGACAGATCCATTTACGGATCATCAACGCCCCTTCATAACAGACTTCTCAGAATACGAAGCAAATAACCCCGCACCTTAGTACGACACATACACCAAACCAACACGCACGTCTTGCAGATACATAAGCCGCTAATACCGGCCGGTACAGGTGTATGACAAACACGCCACAGCAACATGCATGCCTTCCAGAAATGAATCGTCACAACCTGCACAAGCGTATGACAAATACGCCACAGCAACCAGCACAACTTTCAGAGAATGAATCGTTAAGCACGCGCAGGTGTACGACAAAAAAAAACGAATACCTTTATATAGCGTCGATCCACCAGACAAGACGATATTCGCATACAGAGTACGTCTCAGGTCCATGTCTGACTTCTGGATGGCACAGGCGAGAACCTGAAGAAAACATGCGAGAATCCACGCATGCGCAAACACGCAAACAACCGCAACTTCCCAGGCTTGGGAACGAACTCGGAATGGAAAATTTACAGATTCACTATCTAGATGAGCACCCAGGAAAACACGTCTCTTGGTCAATAAAATCCGACAAATTGTCGCATCACATAGCGCTTATTCAAGCCACGACAAGCAAGGTGAACCAGGTCAAATATAAAGCACAAGGCAGGCAAGTCCTTATGCAACTGCAAGTATAGGCCACAGTTCAGAGCATGTCAAACTAAAGGGCTGATGAAGGACAACTTAATTCTTTGGCAAGCGTTCCATATTAACCGTCCTTACGTCGTGCAGCCCGAGGAATTCCTCGCCGATCAAGTCTGGCCTGAAAAGCAACTCCGGTGCGCGGAATGCAGCATTGCCGATCTAAACAGAATACAAGCACAGCTTCAAATTCGTTACCGGTCCAATTTCAACCTCCCGGTGCGCGGAACGATCCGTGCTCATTCGATTCATTCGATCCGACACTAGGCCTGATATGAAGAGCCACTATGGCGCGCGGAAAGCTCTCACGGCGGATCCGCAAAGGAGCTGAAGAGAACTTCGTATAAAGTTCACGAACAGCTACGTGCGAGGCAAGGGTCTGACGGGTATCTACTGATGCATATGTATACTGAATGTATATGTATGGATATGTATGCATATGTATGTATACTGATGTATAGATGCCTATCCTGGCACGATCCGAGCTTGGAGCACAACTGCTTCTCCAAACAAGGACGTGAACAAAAACAAACTTAACAACTAGTTCTCCATAGGCTAAGATAAACGTGACAACAAATCTCACCATGAGCACACTACCATCCGGGAGTGTGTATTTCGCCTTTTCCCCGTCGCTAGCCTCCTCCTTCATCGGGTTCAACGCCAGATAGCACACATTCTGAAACAAGCATAGGGATAGTTCCAAGTTGAGGAACGACACACCGCTCTCAATGCATCGAGCTCAATGTCCTCAATGTCACGTAATTCACTGTAAATCCGTACTTTCCAGAGCAGTGAAACATCGACTGAACACCGACATTTGAACTCGGCTGTATGCGTAAGTTTAACAGTCCCCACATTTCCCTCGCCCCCTCTCCTCCATTAACCAGCATGGAAAATTCTACCTCGCCCCTTTCCCAATTTACAAATAGTAAGTCATAACTAAAAAAAAGTAAGATTCTTTGCCAAAGAAAGCATATGAAACTGAAAAATCTATAACTAATCACTATAAAATTTCGCTCTTAGATAAAAAAAAATGTCTTTAATCCAGAACTGAACTTACGTTCTGATGACAGGTGACTTAGAAGGGGGCGAGAGGGACGAGGGACCAAGGTACACGAACCTCCTTAATTTGCTTGACAATTTCCTGCTCAGCGGTAGTCTTGAACATTGCTCCTTCCCTCTTCAACAAAAGCTGCAAGTATCGAGTTACATCTCTACAAAAAAGGTGCAAAGATACATCCATACATAAATCCATTCATCCATCCATACATAAATCCATTCATCCATCCATCCATCCATCCATCCATCCATCCATCCATCCATCCATCCATCCATCCATCCATCCATCCATCCATACGTTCAAAGGACAGCGAGAGTAAAACAGTTACCTCCCAGCGAGGTCGGCTCTCATGATCGAGTGCGGGAGAGCAAATCCTTCATAAATAGGAACAGAGTGCGTAACCCCGTCTCCAGAATCAAGAACCACACCTGTTGTCCGCCCAGTCGCATATCTGAAAAGAAAGAAGAAACGACAACTCAGATACACCAATAACTAAATAACTAGCACGCTCCAGGCTCGCACAAGGGTTGTTAGAGAGAAGCCGCCTGAAAGAATCGCAAAATGTAAGCAAGCCATAGCACTTACATCAGCATCAAGGCTACTCATTTCTACACAGAGCAAGACTCAGCAACACATAAAAACCTCAATCTTAGAAGCAACATCAAAGCTAAATGCAGTTCGCTTCTACCCACGAAGGCAAACAAACCAAAAAGACTGCGAAAAGCACCGAAGAGAAGCAGAGAAAATATAACAGAGTTAAAAATATAACAGATGTCAGGCTTTTGTCGCAAAGCGTGACCGAGCGTCAACATTCGAGCTTTGTTTATACGCATTTTACACATAAACGGCCGTGGTCATACTCACAAGCTTAGAACCGCTTGCATGGATACAAACAGCGCAGGAACGTTGAACGTTTCGAAAAATATCTACCAAGGTAAAAAGCAGCCGTTGGTAGAACTGACAGCAAAATGCTTCATTACTACATGCATTAAGCTTCGAAGCTTCAGATACAAGCAGTGTACTTATGCTCCAGTAACAGGAAAAGATCGCACAAAAAAGCACCATTCAAGATTCGTTGATATTCACCCGACAGCCCACAAGCAACGATGGTGGCAGCAGGCAATCCCGACGAAGAAATGAAGGCATATGTACAAAATCATAGTTGTCGCTCTTCTGTTGATGTGCTTGATTCTAAGTTAGCAAACCACTTATTCGTATAAAACCTAAATCCTTAAACTCGAGTATGTGGTGCAAATTAAATAAAGATACTCCAACCGTGAAAAAATGGGATTATATTCGCAAAAAGCGGGTAAGAGGCAGCTGCTTGTCGTATGGTGTTACAAAGCTGTAGAAAAAAAGTAAATTCTTTAAAAATCAGCCGATGCCCAAACTTTTCTTCAATATGGAACATAGCAATCCCCCCAAACAAGAAGACAAACGCAAAATCTTGCTTCTTAATACCAGACTTATTTAAGCCATACTCATTCATCGGCATTCTCGATAATTACGTTGAACACGTCTATCAACTCGTCGAAGATATTTTCGCCACGCAAATTATCCGTCTGCCTTCAGTTCTCACGTCACGCACTTATTCGCCGTGCATACTACCGCTTGCACATTAAAATTAGATTTGCATAGAATTTGGCAAATTATGTGCAACGGTCAACATAGAGGCCTTAAACTTAATTTAAGTGTTCACGTGGGTCGTATATAAAACAAATTTTGTGCTTGTATTAGTTGAAAATAAAGTAGCAAGTCATACATAACATTATGACATAGCTGGGCAAGTACGCCATGACATCGAAATAGAGCACTCTTCAGGTGAGAAGAAGCAAATAGAGACGGGGGCCAGATGATTAATTAGAACTTTTCCTATTTGCAACTTATCATCTGTCGGTTGATACGTACAAAACATATCGAAATCTGTCTTCAAAATGAAATGCGCTACAACAAAGGAAAAAGACTTTCCTGTTGGAATCAGCGCGAAAAACATTTAGAAACAAATCGCAAAGTAGGAAAGACAAGTCATTTATGTCAGAGAAATGCTTCTAAAACTTTACCAGAAAAATTAGAAGACACTCACTTCTGCAGACTTCTCGCGATTTCGACGCGGATTCAAAGGGGCTTCAGTTAGTAGAACAGGATGCTACACGAAGGAAGTAACATGTGCGCGAAATATGCAAACCAAGTCTAGTACTAAGATTAGCACTTGCAAGGAATTAACAAGGCAATAACTCGAGCGAGTAAAACTGCGCTCTCAGCATCGAATAAGAGCCTGACTCTGAGGTAAGTGAACAAAACACGTTAAGGCAAAGCACTTATTCAGTAAAAGTGGACATAACGCTGTTAGAGTTAATAGACTTGTAAACAAATTGCACGATTTTAAAGCGGGTCCTGGATCAAACGAAAGTAGGTGTAGGATAGAAATAGCAATATTGACCCAGTCCCGACTGGCATTACCACCCGACAGGTACCTGACTTCAGCATCAGTCTAACTTTACTTCCTTTGCACCCAAACAAAATACTACATAAATGCCAGGCACGCAATAAAATATACTTAAAAAAAAAACAATTACCTCTTCTGAAAACGTAGATAGCTGTTCTTTGGAGTAAACATACTAGGGAGGGGAATAAATGTAAAAACTTTAAGCCACTAGATGCATGCTCAAGAAGGCAATTCCTCATCTCAACCTGTTCAGAATAACAGAAGATTTAGCAAAAATAATGCTTGATTATCCGAGAGGTAACATCCTTACAGCAAAACAACAACAACAACAACAACAACAACAACATCAACAACAACAAACAACAAAACAAACAAGCAGCAAACCTACAACTAAAACTAGGCTTAAATTAAAATTTAGTACATCAAATATCTACAGCTATTTGTCAAAGCATCTAACAACTTTTTAAAATACTGATACATGTGCTTCTTGAGTACCTGCCATATTAGTTCCATGTCATTCCAATCTTCAACTATGCCATGCTGGAAAAAATAAAGTTACCAAGTGCCAAGCCATAGCCCAGCAAAGGAATTTTGAATAAGCTATGAATGAAACTCCAAATCAATCTCTGGACACGCATAAACGGCATAGTGTCAAATAAAACTCAGATCATATACATACAACTAGTTAGGGCTCTTACCTCCATAGGATACCTAATGTTCAATAGTCCACGGTATTCCTATGGGTAAATGAATTGCACAATTTAGAAAGTAATTGGAAAACGCCAATTAATTGGAACTGAATCCCGCCTAGCCACTCTAAACTTCTGCTACAAAATCTTTATCCTAGAAGCTTTATTAAAAGTTATCAGCAATGGGGACAATTCCTAAGTGAGAAATGATATTTTTAAAGGCACCCCAAAAGTAATCAATGGTCAAATAGCTAGTTTTCTAGCAGCTCAACATAAGATACTTCATCTTAGAAGTTAGGTCTAACTTACCTCCGCCTTTGGCCCAATGAACGTATCACCCTCTAATGCCCCAGCCATTACTCGAACATGCTTTGGGCGACCAACACTACAAGGCAAATTCGCATTCCTACATACTATCCTGAACAAAATTCATTTTGCAATTGGCAAA
Organism: Craspedacusta sowerbii; assembly: GCA_003687565.2. Lineage (NCBI taxonomy): Eukaryota > Metazoa > Cnidaria > Hydrozoa > Limnomedusae > Olindiidae > Craspedacusta > Craspedacusta sowerbii. Next base: position 9,463 of record QQSS02178120.1, read on the forward strand.
CTGAAATCAACAGGCCACTAGTTCAATCAAAGAAGACTCTCCCAAGAAAAACAAATCAACCAGGCAACTTAGAATTTAGAAATTTAGTTCCTAAGAGTAACTGAATTTTTGTATACATAGGTTTGTTTCAATTTGATCTGTCCTCAGAGAACTTCGTGCATGCAGATAAACAAGCATTCAGGATGGTTAAAAAATGTCCCTACTTTTCACATTAGGCAAGGTTGCTGGCAATTTTCAACCAGTCTGCACCAATGGTATAATAGCCAGTTAGCTAATAGCCCTTTGCTGACCTGAGGTAAGTCACATCATCTGTTAGACTTGCTCAGACTACAAGCAACACCACACACCCTCACCTTTGATCAGAATAAGGAAAGGGCTTGCACAACTAATACCTAGGCGAAGCATAAGTTGCCCAAAAATATACAATTCCTTCAAGTACACCATCAAAAGTTTTACTAGTAATGCTGTAGACATCACTGACACGGTGACATCACTAATGCCAAGTGACAGTGACTGAGCAACATTAACAAATGGCTGAAGGCCCTATCACTTACGACGTCCCTGAGAAACATACAGCGGAGAATAAGGAAACCGTAAAGGTAAGCATCACAGGGAGAGAGAAGACAGATATCACAGCTATTCGCAGTAGCCAAGGTAATCATCACAACTACGATATATGGTCACGTTTGAGAGGAAGACACTGTTGACATTGGCTAAGAGGGGTCTATGTATATAGTCAGGATGGATTACTGACCCTGCAGATCTGCCACTTCACACACACCAATCTAACCACTACTGTACAAACAAGTGACGCAATAAATTTTGAGTTGGCCATCATTCCAGAAGGACAAACTCTAGCAGCTGGACATCTTTGAAAACAGTGTGCTAAGCAAAGTTGGATTACAGACAGCAAACACACCTTTGCTAAACCTGCAAAACAGAACCTGGCTTGCTTAAGCCACATGCTAATGGCAGGGATTCAGATGCGTCATGACAGCCAGCATCGTTGCTCATTATCCACTTGGCAACGATACAGACTCTGTCAATTATGAAATGGAAGAGTGAAAGTCTGACGGAGAAAGAGCACAGCTTTCAATAGGCGAACAGACAAATAAATTTTTCGTAGATTAGTGGCATTGATTATATGAAGATTGATCATATACAACATGCGGTGCATTCTAAAAAGTAGATTCAAGTTAAACTATAATTACTTTTTTATATCCAGTACCTTCAATATTTAATAGAATGAACATGTTCTCATTTACTTTATTGTATGGTGTACCTTAAGAATTGGTAAGTGCATAAATAGACCTTGCACTTGAGAGGGCGCGATATAATCCAGTGCACCTTATGGTCTGGAAAATACCATATGTTTTTTAGCTGATTTGCATTGCTCATTTTGAGCCCTTCTTATCTCCTGGATTGCTTTGCTGGTCTGAATTGATGCATTGAATCATGACGAAACTCTTGATATATTATGAAATAAGTCCAATTAAAAGAAGCTATATAAGCAACTATGACTGCAACCAGTTGCTTTCCTGCAAGCGATCATGTCCTTAGAAGGATTACAAAGTTATGAGAGGACAACTTAATTCAAAGCATCAAAAAAAATAAATAAATAAATAACAGTGAAAATACAGCAGACAGTTTTCTGTTGGCATGGAAAGACCTGGAAAACTAAAAGTTTAGAAAGTACATTCTAAAGTTCTTAAGGGTGGAAACGATGTACAAAACTCTAAACAAAATTTATGATTTACAATCAAATAATAATTGTGACTACTTATTGATGACCTAATGAACAGCAACATCAGCAACAGAAACCGCAATGATTAAAGCCATGAGCTGTTACTTCATAAACATTTGGCATGAATAGTCTGCTGAATAGTCTAGATGTGAAGAAACCATCAAGCCTTACTATGAAGGAAAATGGGCTTTTGGAACTTGATCACCAGCAAAGCCAGCTTTAATTACACCAGAGCCCTAATAGCATACAAATCATTAGGACAAACAGTCATACTATACAGTACAATTCACAAAAGCATATCAATTCACAGCATAAACCAGGTCCCACCAATATTCTTTCATCCACAAACAACGAAAGTGAAAGATATTGAAAATAAAATGGCAAAAACAAGATAAAATCTAGACTAAATCGCTAAAAGAACACAAGGTATTAGACCAATGAAAGACATAGCTTCACTATTTTCATTAGCCGGGAGGGCAAACTGTTAAAAAACAACAACTTGAGAAACGCAAGAATGAAATCAGAAACGGCTGGCCCTTATCAGCATGTATTTGCGTGTTATTCACATTTAAAACATGAATGGTCGTAATATACGCATCACCGCACTACTCTGTATCAAAAGGGAAACAACTTGAAGCAGATGCAAGTCGGAATACACCGTAGGAATTAAAATTAATCTTCAAAAAAATAAAAAAGAGTATTTTATGCAAAGCAAATGATACAGTATTAATGCAAACAGAAAACTTACTTATAGAAAAATACTACTTACATTGTCGATGACAACAGGCTGGTTCGCAATAACATCGTATGAGCTCATTTTCTTTATAGATGGCGGGTTAAAATAAACGCTGCTCTTAAAGAACCTTCTATTCCCACAATTTTAATCACAGAGAATACAAGTGGTAGTTAAGTGATATTTTCAAAACATCTTATTAAAACATCTTATTGTTCATAACCTGTGGGTTCGACAGCCATTGCCGGCCCAAAACCTCGTCCACCCAGCGTGTAAGCGAGCACGAGGGGGCGTTCTAAGACACCACTACATATCTGACAAATGAAAATGAAGCATGTGTACCTCTGCTTAAGACGATCATCTATATCCAAATGACTTAGGAGGTCTCAGTACGTGATAAAATTATGATGATTTATTCAGCAATCGCTAAGTCCCACTCATATCAATTTAACCTTCATAACTGACGCAGTAGTACATAGCTGAAAATCGTCACTGATGACGCGAAGCAAATAAGTCATTTCTAAACCTATACAGTTTGAACGAATATTTAGTGTGTCACAAAATTAAAATTAAAACAGTGATTTTTCTTCATGATAAAAGTTTCGATGATACTTGCATCATGATCGCTATCAGTATGCGCAAAATTTAACAAACACTCCGTTAATATAAAAGCAAAAAAATCAAAACATCTCGACCGGATTGAGATCCTTATTAAGGCGCGAACTTTAACTGCTTGATAGTCAAGCTTTCCTTAATCAAAAGTTCCAAATTGCTTCTACCTCGGAGAAGCACTTCGACGTTTTAAGGTGGCCATTGTAATTGAATTAAATCATCAAAAAATAACAAAATAACATCAACAACAAAAAAGCATAGATCGCCAAGAGTCACATCTTCGAAGTCGAGAAAACAGCTTCAACTTAATCAGCTAACTGTACGTTAAGTGAATTGGTGAATTTATGGTGCGTGATCATCGAGCTCTCAACTAGAAGGCACTCCCATTTCGAGCGACACCTGCATAGAGTTGCGAAGCAGACGTGAAGATCAAAATTGACGGCAACGACTTTATGATTCGTCGCGTGTTGACCGATTGAGCTCGACTGATGCATGTATTCTTCGACGCGTAGGTCGATATAGCCAGAATCACACTAGCCACATTAAAATTTGTAAGTGGTGTCCTGTGGGCTTAAAATGATTGGCTTCGCTTTATTTGCCCTCGAACTTTCACCAGTCTATCGACTCGTGAATGTTGGCTGAATTGGTACCCGCAATTTACATGCCAGGTCATTTAGCCTGTTCTCCAAGTCGTGCTAACCGTTTTGATCATATTCTATATCCTATACTCCACGATCTCACCACCTAAATTGATATCTGAGATACACTTCCCAACAGTGTCAAGTACAATGCAATCAAGCGCAGCTGGTGAGAAGGATAATATCTAGAACGTGTTCTCAAATTTTCGATATCCTCGTGGAAGGCGGATCAATAGCCACTCAAAAGATTTGTGCCGCTCTGACTTGGTCAGATATTTCTTGTATCAAAAATCCGCATGACTATAGAACTGCACTAGGAGGCCGTTTTTCCGTTGGCTTATGAAAAAGAGATGTAGATAGTAGCCGCCTTGCCTTGCTTATCCACGCCCCACAAAACGGCTGTAAAAGACAGCGTCGAATGAAGACTGTTACGCTCATTAAGGAAATCTTTGGCCGCGGTTTCACTAGGCGTTATGGTGAAGGCGTCATCGAAGAGGCACTTATAAAATTCGGGAAGTTTGCCGTCGTTGCGTGGTGTCTCCGACAATTGGCACATTTGTATTTCCCATCAGTTAACCAAGCGAAATCCCATCATGTTAACTCCATCTCGTTGCACGTATAAAGCACCTTCAAACGCAAACACTTGATCCCTTTACCGCTTGCGCAGGTCAGCTCGAGAGATGCTAAGTTTATGTTTTATTTAACAAGTCGTCTTGAAAGGCTTTTCCAACATGGATCGCTATCGTCTCATCCACGGGCACATTCGCGATGAGATACGTCACATCGTGCGCCACTAGCACTTCACCTGGTCTCATAGCTTACCCTGTTAGTTTAGTCTCCAAGAAATCAAGTATGCCTCGGATCATGTACTCATTTCAATTAAGTGGTTTCAAAAACTTGTCAACCCAAATCGCCATTTTGAAATTGTATGTTCCCGTTGCGGGAAGTATAGGCCTCATTGGCAGCTCCGTTAAGCTTGTTGCGGCAGATTAAGAAGTTCTGCATAACGAGACTTAGTGACTGGTTTGAGCAAAATCTTCTTGACCGTCTCCTTGATCTCTCTCATGTTCAAGAAGGGAATGGTAAGGTTCGGTGAGTTGTGGTTTCTAAATCTGGCGTCTCAGCTAGTAATAATTGAAGCCCGATCTCAATCGCTTACTATTGCTTGGTATTCGTCTGAAGAATAAGTTGTCTTCATTCGCCCCCTCCCAACTCAAGACACTACGAAAGGTGACAGTGGAGGTCCTCCACATAACCGGACATTATTTAGGTAGCGATCTGAACGGGCATCGTTGAAGCCATACACATATAAACGCAATGCAATAAATTTGACTATATACATATATACATACACATACATACATATTTTAAGTCCGTACCCTACATGTTTACCGTCTGCTTTGCTCTACAGGCAATCATCAAAAAAAATTATATATTTGTTGGACGAAGAATGAAGGACACTGAGAAGAATATATATATATATATATATATATATATATATA
>QQSS02178131.1:0-14691 GCA_003687565.2 Craspedacusta sowerbii
ACGGAACGTGGTCCGAAAAACTACTCGAACTCTTACTTGATTATAAGCTCGCTGGATTAACTTTTTTACGATTTCACTACAACTTTCAGAGGCAGACCCAAAGTAGGGTAACACTAGAAAAATTTCTTTCTTGGGAACAGTAGTAACAGGGGTACCCCAGCTGGCGTTCTTTACTGTTTGGTTGTCTTCTCATGCTTGTTTCTTAAGAATATTCTCGGGAGACGGATCCCTACTGCTCTCCTCGCTAGTTAGCTCACTAGCATAGGCAACGCCGTTGACGTCATGAAGACTCTTCCGCCGTTTAGGTAGCTTTTAACTACCAAGGGCATCGCCACGCCCTGCTCACAAATAGTGAGTTAGATCAGTTAGTTAACCGGCGTCGATCAATCGCCGTTGAAAGCCATATCTAAGACTCAGCCTATTAAACGAGGTTTAATGTCATGAGCTGGACATACTGGACATCACTCCATTATTGCCTATGGGCATACGATGTATACTATGGCTACACAAAATTGTTGTTGTAGTACGGTTGTAACGTTGACTATAGAGCCTGAAGTTTTGTTGGGTGCACGACATGTATGTATTTATGAGTTTTAGGGAATTGAAGAGCCTTTGCGCTTACTTGGGTGCCTGATCTGTGTAACTATTGCCATAGTTAACTACTTATCACTCCGTTCCGTAATGTTGAAGCACGTATTTAATTTTCCTTTCGTTCCTCAATTAGCTCACGATTAATGCGAAGACCAAATGACTTGATCATAGGAAGGTGTTGGAGAGTCCAACTGCTGTCCGAACATTCAAAGAATTATTATTTGTTTATGAACTAGTTTGACAGGGATATTTTAACACCGATTAAGCGATACATGCGTATTGGATTTCATAATGTGCTGTTTGGGTGTTTTGCTGTGTTATATCCCTCTTCTAAAAAATTTTACATATTGTTTAGGCTCAAAAGTATTTCTTCTTTTGGTTCATTTTGAATACTGAATGTCACACTACTAGGGGCATGTCTTTTCTTCGGTACCTTTTGATAAGGTCGTGAAATTGAACTTCAAATCCCAATTCTCCTCTGCACGAATATAAGGAAAAAGGCGTCATTCACCTACGCTGTGCTTTGTAAATTTGATTCTCATTGAGATAAACAGTGAGCAGAAGCTTCTGCATTCACTATTTACGACTGTACTATAGCATTAAGAAGTTTAGCACGAAGCAGATAAGCGATAGGAATAAAAGAGTTAATGTTTCAATCTTGTCTGACGAAGCACGCCGAAACAATTTTTGTGACTTTTTTTTCTCCTTCTCTTCTTTGAAAGAGCGGCCGACATTCGCCTAGCTAATCTTTTATTTTGATTTTTTTTTTAATTATTTCTTTGATTGAACATGTTCTCGTTCATCGTCCGAATTCTTAAGCCACATGCATAAGTTCAAAGTTTTTTATAGCTGTAGAAAGTAATTGCGCATTCTATTCCAAATATGGATCGCATGAGTCTGTACAGTGATCACTGTGATCATAGCTCGGAAGACCTACCTTAAGATCACCGATAACATTTATAACAATTATCTTGCTTGCGTCAAGCACCTAAAGGTCTTAATGTGGGCCATTGCATGAAGGAATTTACTTTCTATTTTAGGCTGCTTAGATATGCATCGACCAACAATGTTCTTTCACTGCATCTACTGCACTTTCGGAACGAAAACCGTATCGTATTGATACATACCTACTAACGGAGTTGCAGACAAAATCTTACCCCCAGACCTTGCTATTTGTATTTCGTCAATTGAGGAATACGACATGTAGTTGATTGAGTCTCACATTCGATCGCGATTCGACCCCGCTCCTGACAAGTTTCCCAAATATGATTCGGTGCGACACCTGATGCGCAAATACTCCCGCAACGGAAGGAAGTTATACTTTCTGCATGTATATATGATATATCAGCTGTACACACAACTGTACATGTACGTATGTATACCAGGGTGACGACTTTTTGACTTTTTTCTCAAAAATCATTTCCTGTAGCTCCAATCGATGAACTTCCCCTATTATTGACAAAAATTACGTTTATTCCATTGAGATTTTGAAAAAGGTCAAGGAAGCAAGGTAATCTTATTGGCGTCACAAAATCAAATCCCCTGCTGTGACAATCTGTTGCCTCGCAACTGTGAGTGACCCATTCCTTCACAGGAGATACCGTTTATTAAGTTGCAAAAAGGAACGGTCCTTCAAATCTAGAATGACTAATTGGGAGTCACTAACTTGGCAAATCATAAGCTATTTTCAGGGACGAACTTTAGCCAAACGACATCCTCCTGGATAACCAAATTTGGAACTTAAAGGAGGGTAAACAACCCTATGTTAAACTGCTCATCTAGAGCGTATAAATGAAACACGCGCAATCGGTTTAACTTGAAAACTTGAGGAGAAGATTTAGCAGAGCACATCATGTCGTTCAGCAAGTGCAATTCTAACATGGCGAAGAACAAATAAACCTGGAATGAGTCTAGTTTCAATCGCCATAGACGTAGCAATTTATGAAGCATCCTTAAATCAACGGAATTGCATGCCACTAAAAAACGTGTCCTTGGACACTTAAAATTTCTTGAGTCCGATGCCACAAAACGGAGTGAGGATCGATGTAATTGCAACGGAGCTAAAAGCTATATTGAGCATAACATTAACCTTCACGAATGATCAAGCCATTCGTGTGAAACTAGCAATACTTCTAAAAGACTACAGCTGCGGAAGAAAGATACGAAACCTTGATCGATTTAATGTTTAAGTTGATGGTGGAGTGGATGTGCAAAGAGTGTGAAAATCTATACAAACTGGAAATTGAGAGCAAAGGCCAGATTGGTTATTCCACTGGCAAACCTGCTAGTGCCAAGACCATCCACCAATCCGAGTGAAAGAAGGCAGTGGACGTGGCAGGGTCAACACCGGCTATCTCAGAGACCTCTGATGGTTCTGCAAGCAGTATGGACTCATCCGACTCCAGGAAAGACAGTCCTCGCGATGACGAGAAAACAGCACCAAAGAGCACTAGAAAGCATAACCAGCAGCCCTTGCAAGACGCCTTGCTACAAGCTCAAGCTTTTGTCAAAGCAGCCACGATATGCCGCCAGCTTTCTAGTGAAGGCATTGAAATCCCAACACCATGCCAGTCAGAAGTCCGCAAGGCTATCTACACAAGAGAAGCTGGGTTGAAGAGGCACTTTGTGAGCATGTTTCATGTGGAGAAGTGGAGCTGACAATTCGACAAAAAAAAAATACATTCTTTGAATTTCAGTGCTTTGAATATCAGGTCGTGCGCTTCAAGAATAAAGCTGGAGAACTTATGTTGACAGCACAAGAAGAAGTGCTTAAGCCTAGTTCGTAGTTTAAGCTGAAGCTAAGTTACTATTGAATGTCACAAAAGTCTTTACAATCGATTGGAAAAGCCTATGGTAATAACAAAAGCATAAAAACTGCACGAACTTCTTTCCAAGCATATTCAAACCTACAACAGCCATCAAACCCCAGGATTCAAGATGTGAACCTCATAACTATACGAACAAGATTTGTTATAACTGAACAAGAAATTTGTGACCACACAATAGACTCAGGTATGAAGTTGACCAAAACTCATTTCCCCATCCTGTTTCAGCCAACTTTTTTTATCAGCGGACGAAATTTCAGTTCTCGAGCTTAGCTCTTCTTTCTGATCTAGCAAAAGGAACTTAAACATTTTGCAGCTGATGTTAATAAATTTACAAAAAAAGCTACGACTTACAGAATACGGGCCTAAAACCATGAGCCAAACAAAGGCATTCAAAAGCTTTCCCACGATGCACTAGTTGATTAATCTAGCTAGTCAGAACTGAATCCTTGTCGGCATCTTGATAAAGTTCGCAGAAGTTGTTCAACAGGTCTTGAGGAATTCATCACCTCGTTCCTGTCGAAATGGAAGTCATAAACACACGTTGACCCAAGCATACTTGGAATATCACTCCATTTTTTCAAATTAGGGGCATCTGGAGAATTTGAAACATCATTGCATATAAGCAAAAAAAAAAAAATGCTTACGTCCCAATCACATATTTAAAAACCTAGGCTGCGACCATCAGTCTCTCTTAACAACAGCATCATCGAAGACAAAGGAATTGTAGAAGTCAACTCAGTATAATGTGAAGTGATGAACGGTCTGCCTTCCTTGTGCGTCAATGAGTGACATTGACAAAGTTGATGACAAAAGTCGGGCAGATCCTGCTACACCGCTAGCAGCACGTGCAGAGAGCGTTATGTATGCTGCGGAATGTCATAAGCATGAACATATGTGCTAGTTGCACCTGTAACCATCTTAACCTTTGCTTTGATGGCCATCGCTCGGATGTTTCGCACAATCCACGCCAAGCGGAATCTTGCCACCAACTTCGCCGACCACAGAGAATGTTTGTCTAATATTATAATTTATTTTTTCCTTGCGTGTTTACGGCACGTTTTTACTTACGCCCTCTGCAAGTTCGATAGTAGGTCTTTTCTAAAAGCCTCGCTGCATCATGTTTCCACCAGCTGCTAAATTGATATCTGCATTATTTTGGTCACTACTTCTAAATAATCCTGTCTGTGCTTTGTTCATGTCTGGTTATCATCCCCACATATTAGCATTAGTAAACAAACCGAAACCACACATAGTCATATTGCGTTACCCCTTATTATCGCTCAAGTCCACATGTACCCATCCATGCCTACTGAAGATAGTTCTTTTTAGTTGTTTTGACGAGAGCTTTTCGTGCTGTTTGCCTAGCACCGAAGCTCGCCAAGTGAAGACGATATCCTCTCATCAAACTTCAGCTTCTCCTTTTCTTTTCTGTATCAGTTTATTTCTGTACTCCCTATGGTCACGTTTCGTATTTTCTTACTCACACGTTTATTTAAATAATTGAATAAATAAATCATTAAAACATTTCCGCCGAGTGAGACAAGACTGGTCGACGCAGTGCCTCTCCCATCATACGTGAGAGTTTGACGAGGCCATCATGGATATCGTAGGGTGTGGATGGATTTATCCTACCATATTATCTATGTTAGCACAGCCTATTGAAGGCAATGGAGCTTAAGCAATAAACCATAGGAGTCTTCCTTGACATAGCTAAGGCTTTCGATACTGTGAACCATAACATCTTATTAAACAAAATGGCATGGTATGGAGTCTCAGCATCTAGCATCTCATGGTTTAGGAGTTACTTGACTGGCCAAAGCCCAATATGTAGAGATCAATAAAGCAACCAGCAATATTCTTCCTGTCACATGTGGTGTTCCACAAGGTTCAATATTGGGCCCACTACCGTTCCAGCTTTATGCAAATGATCTTGCGAATTGCTGTTCCTCAGCTACAGGTTATCATGTTTGAAGACGATACTAACTTGTTTTTCTCGCATGATAGCATCGTTGACCTGTTTTCCACTATAAGCGAGCAACTGCAATGCATAGAACAATGGTTTCAGCAAACTGTCTGTCATTGAATATTAAAAAGACTAAATATATCATACTTGAAAGAGACAAGGAGCTTGACAGCTTGCCACTTGCATTACCGAGTCTATCATTAAGTGGAGCTTCAATTAAACGTGTTTACTACACCAAAATTTTAGGTACCATTCTTGATGAAAGCTTATCCTGGAGTAGCCATATAAGGCTGATTGAGTCTAATGATAGCCAAGGCGAGAAACTTTTTGACTACTGAAGCTGCCAGAAGTCTGTATTTTGCGTTTGGTCATCCATATATTTCATTTGGGAATGTGGCTTGGCCAAGCACTAATAAAAGTAAACTATCGATGTCCCATAGACTAGAAAAAAGAGCAGTTAGAATTTATCGCGTGCTGGTAGAACTGCCCATTCTAGACCTCTGATGATCTCTGATAAAATATTAAATGCGTATGAGTGAAATATTCTAAAAGCCCTTACTTTTGTTTATAAACATAATCATCGCTATAATAGCCACTTTTCAAAATTCTGCTACAAGGAAAACTCTGCCACTGGTAAGCGAAAGTTTAGCATCTCGATCAGAGGTCCTTATCTATGGAACAGGATAAATTACACTGCTGCCAAAGAAAGTAAAACCCTGATCACGTTCAAGAATGACATAAAGAATTTTCTTCTTCGTTCAGCTACTGTTACACCCCATTTGTAACAACTTAACTTTGCAGTTCATTGAGTTTATCCATATCTTGAGCTTTAAATTGCTGCACGTGACTAAGGGAAGTATTAACTTTTTCTTATTCCATGTTTCTGCGGATACACGTTGGGTGGGATGTATGTACGTCCAATACCTATTTTCCCGCCAAACCCGTTTTCAGTGTTACCTTGCGCTATCTTATGGTGTTCCATGAAAAAGCCGACGACTTTCTCGGAGAACCATACCATCTGAACATGAAGATCTGAACTAAAAGCAACTGCGCATGATTTATTTCTTGTTATGAGTTGCGTTTTGTATGATGTATTTTTTTGTTATGAGCTGCGCCTTGTTAAATTGTTTAAATATGGAGAAAATATTTGGAAAAAAAGGACAGTCCATGATTATTAAGATTGTAAGGCACGGTGCATATTGCAAAATCACTGCGCATGATCAGCAAAGGCGAAGTTGCTTTGGTCGTCCCGAACCAACGTCATGCAGGTTAACAGCATGGCGATGAATCGCTCGTTTGATAACGTTGAGTCTCAACGCGAATTTTACAAAAAATACCTACATAAGTGTAAGTACACACATACTATTAAGAAAAGAAGTAAAAAAATCGCACTTTCACTGATATTACGGCGGCTTCTTCCCAGTAGAGTAGGAGCATTAAAGAGAAGTTTCGCAATTGCCTATAGTGGCTCACTCCATACAGGACGGCCCTGGCCTGCCATTATTACTCTCATTCGAAAATGTTGCCAAGGGCAATTATTAATATTACGCTGCTGCTGAGAGGAAATGTTGGTACAAGGAGGGGGGAAATTACCCTGCATGTCGTTTGTCGCGTCTATCGCCTATCATTTTTTTCCGCAAATGTCGTAGTGGGAAATATTGTCCTTGCTTGCTTGCTAACATTCTTCGCAACTGCAGAGGCAAGTCTCTCTTGCCAAAACCCTAATACATGTCCCAGCTTGGCACCAATCTCACGTGTGTGCGGTGCATTGCTTATTCTGTGCGCACTTCCAAAAGAAAGACAACTGTTTAAAGTTTAACTTCCTGTTTAAAGTTAGCGAAAGCTATCCCAGTTTATAAAACTGGCTCTCCTGAATCTTGCTCAAACTACCGTCCCATTTCACTACTCTCGATCATAACCAAAATGCATGAAAAGGCTCTGCATGATCGTCTGTACAAATACCTAGAAATACTAAATTAAATTTACGAGCTGCAGTTTGGTTTTCTAAAGAAACACTCAAAAGCATGCCCTTGTTAGCATAGTTAAACTAATAAAATTAAACCTTGAGAAAGGTAATTATACATGCGGAGTGTTTCTTGACATGCAGAAGGCATTTGATACCGTTAATTATAACATCCTTCTAAGACAACTTGAACACTACGGTATTGGAGCCCGTGCACATGATTGATTCTTCTCATTTTTACCAGGACGCAAGCAATTCGTAAGGATTGACTCGGTTGTTTCGCTATCCAGGACATAAAGTATGGAGTTCCACAAGGCTCCGTTCTGGGACCGCTGATTTTCTTAATATAAATAAATGACTTACGACATTGTCTTACTAACTCGATAAGTAAGCATTTTGAAGACGACACCAGTATCCTGCTAAGCCACTCAGCACTTAAGGTTATTCGTAAAGCTTTTATCTATGGACTTAGAAAGTCTCTTTGACTGGCTCTGTGCAAATCGTCTTTCTCTAAACGCTTAAAAGACAGACCCTGCCTTTTTCAAGCCATCTAGAATAAAATATGACTTCCTGTTTACTATGGACCTTGGAGGCACGAAAATATTTGTCTCAAACAAGGGACAGTACTCACGGGTCTTGACTAATGCTTCTTTGACATGGAAGTCACTCGTTCTAGAACTATCCAAGAAATTGACCCGAGTTGCTGCAATTTTATCAAAACCGCGGCGTTAAGTTCCGTCTAAACCCTCAAAAGTCTGTACTACAGTTATTTTCAAAGCCACGTGTCATATGGATGCCTTGTGTGGGGTTTCGCAAATAGAACTGTCTTTCAAGGAATATATCGCATACAGAAGCAGGCTCTCAGAATAATAACCTTCTCTAAATTTGACGATCCTACATCAAAATTATGTGCACAAATGCAAGTTCTCAAGCTTGATGACATTATAGAGCTGAATAGATCTATGTTTATGTATGACTGGGAAAATGATGACTTGCCCATATCCCTAAAATCTCTCTTCTCCTTAAGATTGTATTCGGGAAGTAGCAGAAATGACAGCAGTAGGAAGCTCAATATATTAGTGACACGTACTGTTACTTACTGTGATGGATCACTATGCGTCGTTGGCCCGAACATCCTAAACAATCTTATTGACTCAAATGTCGAGCTCGGTATAAGTAAAACTCACTTCAAGAGAAATCTACTTACACTCCTATCTGCCAAGTACTAAGATTAGAATTGGCATTCTCGTGCGCAAAGCAAGTACTGCCTGATTAAAATGCATTTACGTCTAATACAATCGATAGCAACCCGCTTGAGCATTTTGCAAAGCATTTGTCTAAAGCTGCTGCGGCTGTGAAATTTTTGTTGATTAAACGATGTTGTATTAAAGAAGATTAAGCACACTTCTCTTGAGAAGTATTGGGGTGGGGGGTGGGGGGCCAATATACTCTGACTAGCATTGCTACGAAGAGCCATCTTCCCACTTTTGCGCTTTACTTAATAAGAACATGATTATCTCATTGTATGCACTTCGGGAAAAATAGATTCTGGTCTTATCTTGTCTTCTAGTTCTACAGATTCTTCTTTCAGGATCAACTGCAAATAAACTAAAACAAGGTTGTAAATGTTTATCTGCTTTAATTTCTGTGAAAGAATGTATGGGCTCTATATTCGGAGTGCCGCAGCACTGTTTAGCCATTCATACCCATGGTGACATATTTCTTACGCTTATCCAGGTTTTGCGGAGCAGAAACTTCTTAGTAGTTCCTGTTTCGTGTCTCGCCTCTGCCTTCTCTTCCTTGATCAGCACCGGAGGGAAAGCCTTTCAGTTTAACCGTGCTTGCGTCATTCGTCAGTAGCATCTGCTTTGTCTACTTCGGCTACGCAAATGAGATCCGTTCAGTCAATCACCCAAGCAGTCAGAAACGAAGAGGTTAGGAGAATTAGGCAATTCATTTTTTTACGTTAGCAACTAAGAGCCTTCATTATGCTTGTGTTTGTTGCGAATGGAAACAGTCTTCGCTTGGTGGTAGGACGTGCAGATTGCTGACTTTCACCATCAATGTTGGTTTACGTGAACTCGTTTGATCCCTCCCATATGAAGAATTTAACCAAAACAATTAAATGTTCAGGAAGAGCTGCAGGTTTTTCTCTGTAACGGATGCTATCCACGTTGGAGTCTGAACGTCAGCTTTTTCCTGTGCGTCTTAGCCCACCGGTACTGTCCACGAGACCGGAATCAACCAACTACCGGTCCTGGGGTGGCGTATAACAACCCCCTGTCTTGTCAACTTCCAGATTGCAGAAATGTGATGCTCTTACCCAGAAGAAATGACACTTCTATGCCATTAGGAAGGTCGGGTGAATTTTAGGCCTACTGGCGCCATCATATGTATTTATGCACAGCCGAAATGAGCCACACAGGACAAATATAACTTGGAAAACGGCAAAGGTGTAAAAAAAAGTCTATTAAGTCAAGACGTGTTTCACCACAATTGCCCCATGAACATCCCTCTGCCGCAGCTTTTTTTCGTTTATCAATGCGTGATCCACAGATAACCGTTCCTTATTCGTGGAACTACCAAGATATTTTCACTACCCCTAGGCAAGCAGAGGGCAGCCCCTTTGTTTCTCCTAGCGCCATTTACATGGAGGCAGTCATTACCCTTGTGGGAGGTAACCGGCGTCTCTTGATGTATCCGTAACTATGGTCGTAAACAAGGCTCAAGTAACCTTATTATTTTGTCATTCGATTGAGAATGAAACTCACCAGTAAGAATATTGCCGTGCGGTCGCCTAAGTGATTGAGTGGTGCTACGCGGTCTGCCATAATTTTTTGAGTGGGACTTCGGTTGCGCTATGATCAGCTGTATTGAACTGTCCACATCATACGCGTTCTATAGCTGGCTCGCCTCGCTATCATTGAGGTTGACTGTGTTCTTGCTCCCGTATTATTGCTATGAAATTGAAAATGGTGTTAAAGAGGAAGCAGATGTGAAGATAATCTCTGGGTTCCCTTGATGTAAGTTCTATAGACTATGCGTACTTGTTACCTGCCATATGGGCATGTGAAGCTTTGATAATTTATTTTTCTGCCCAAAATTTATGCACTGCCAGAGATTCTTCGGTTGAAATATGGCTGAAAGATTATCGAGGAATAGACGATAGGTTTTAGAGTTAAACGTATATATTTCTTTTAATGTGGTTGCATAGCTTGCGGTTGAAAATATCAAAAACATGAGCGCTTGCTAGGAGCAAGCAAAGCGAAGGCGAATCCAACTTAATTGTTTCTTTTTCTGCAGATGTATCCGAATTCATACGGGAAAGTTCCGACATTTTGACGAAGTAATGAATATTTCCGGGCGCTCTTATTGAATTCGTCAATTTTTGAAAATTCGTCAAAATCGTTCTTTCATCCACATTCGAACTCGGTTCGATAATCGTCTGGCAGAGACGTGCTTTAGTCCTCACACTTTTTTCAATAGTTTGTGGTTTATTTAAATTAGAATCGAATTTATAAAGTATGCACTGAGTTAAAGAAGTGCACGAGGTGCTGTTTGTTTCCTAATTCTCGGTGAATCGTAAACCTCGATGGCTTTCTTCGTTTACGCTGGGGTCATCAGCTTGCCAATGTTCTCTTGTATTGCTGATCTCCATAATAACATGACTGTTTTGTACCCACAAAGCCTGTTCGCTAAGCTTGCCAGAAGTTTGAGTCAATTCGAATTTGGAATGGTTGTAACGCTGGGACAGTCCAATCGAACAGGCTGAGTAATGAACGCTTTGGGAATATCAGAAAGAAAACCCGTTTCGGAACGCCAAACTGATACGTGTGTAAAAAAAAAAAAAAAAAAAGAAGAGGGTTAGGAAACATCCTAAATTTTGAAGCCGTCGCATTCAGCCACAATTACATGAGCTATGCTGCCAGGCAGGGAATCGCTTGAATTTTTCGCGGAGTTGAGTATTTCTTGGAACGTCGATTTTTATGTAACACGCAGACTAGCCTTGAGCTTTCGCAATAAGTAGCAATTAAAAAAAAAAAACTTTTTTCGTGGTGGTTGCTGGTTTTGTAATGCAGAATACTGTTTGATTTAGATTTCAATCCTTCATGATCAGCAAGGATAAACTTTGACGTGATTCATCAGTCGAAGATGTGTTCGAGTGCGTCCGTGTTCTGCCTTTTTATGGTAAATAAGTGCTGTCCTATTTGTTCACCTTTGCCTCAAGTCAACGTTATCTGAACATGAAGTGTTAGCAGGATTCTTGATAAGCGCCCTGGTTAAAAGTATGAAAATGGGGAATCTCCTAAGTCTTTGTTGGGGAGAATTTAGGATGTCGCGGGGGGTTAGGGTTCCATGATGACTTTAATAACTTCGCATGACCCGCCGAAGGCCGTGCAATCGGGGTAATATGCCCCGGCAGTGGTCTTTGTGAGACCCAATATATTGCGTCTTGCTTTCTTCGAAGGTTGTCACTATGTTAAAAGTATGCACAGCCGTGATAACTGTAGCTGATATGAGGAAAATGATGGATGCCTACAAAAAAGAATGCCTGGACGATCCAGCTATGCAAATTGCAGGTATGCATGAGGTAGCAGGTATGCCTTTTCGTCAAACATCATTACTAAAAGCGTTTACAGGTTAGATTTCATTTTCAACGGTTGTGAAGTCGATCTTTAACATGATAAGGGAAAGGCAAGGTGCAGCGTGGGTGACACCGACAATATGGTCGACGAGTTATCATCGGGCAAGACAATTTCCAACGTTGGCGTTCTTGCTCTGCCTCGCAGTGACAACAACTATTTTGTAACCGGCTTGCACAATATCAAATTTTTCCTCCGTTAATGTTCCTGGATTTTGCGAGCCTCGTCGTGACAGCATCTTTGCATGATGTTGAATGCTTGTACTGTTGCGTGTAGAATTACAAGGACGGATCTACTGCAATGTCGAGTTTGACAGAAGTCTTGCCTGCTTGCCCAAGACTACTGCTGGGATGCCAGTGACTGTGCCCTGCTTTCAACCTTTTTATTTCGGTAAGCTGCTTTTAAAGCCAATTCATCTGATTTTTCACTCGCTTTGCAATTCCCTGCTATGTCAGATCAGCTTTTAAGTTTCGTTTTGGTTTGGTTAGAAGATTTCTTGCTACTCATCGCTAAAATCCCAGCTCATATGTAAATGCCTAATGCGTTTTCCTGGCATTGTTTGTGAGTGGCGTGGCAATGTTTGTTTTCGATCGTGAGCTAACGGGTTGTTGTTTTGCTCAAGGAATTTACGGTGTTCGCTTTTTGCGTCGGTTTAGGAACTGTGACGAAATTCTGTACAGAAAATGGAACCTGGCCTTCCTCATTTGTGTTCAACAACTGTACGCGGAAGCCAGTTGATCGAATTCTCAAGGCGCAGGCTGCCAAGTTAACCGAGCTTGCTCTGATCGAGAAAAAGGTATGATTTGCTGTTTTATCCTGCGTAGCATTTAGAAATGAGTAGAAGAATTCGCCTGCAAAAGTATTATACTCCCTTAGATTGCAAGGCAGCCTCCATACGTGTACGGCTATCGTTTTTTTTGTTTGGTGTTAGCTGTTGCCAAACACATGACGCATTTGTTCTAAAGGATTCCTACTCAAAGACGGGAAATTTTTCCAATATAAATGCGAATTTAGATTGGGTGTCGTGTCTCAAGGTTTTGCTGCCGATTCGAACTGGTTTTTATTTTCCTGGCTTTTTTGTTGAGTTTTCACAATTCTCAATTTTTTCTGTGGTTATCCGGCGTTTTAGGAATTGGACAAGCAACGCGCAAGACAACGGCGTGATGACATCAGAAGAAGTCTGATCTTCTATTTGCGCTATGTCGATACTGCCGTGACGCTCGTAACACTGCTGCTCCTTCTTTTAGTCGTGTAAGTATCCCCGTAAGGTACTTGCAAATATATGGCTTCGCTGCTAGCCCCTACAGCAAAGGTTTTTTGCTCTTATCCGCTGCCCGGCGTTTTGGTCGCTGGGAAAAATTTTGACAAGCTTAAAGTCGTAAATCGCTGGCTCATTTACTCCTTGAAACCTTAATCTGCACAGACACACACACACACACACACACACACACACACACATACACAAATACACACATACACAAATACACACACACACATACACATTTACACATACACACATACACACACGCACACACGCACACGCACAAATTCACTCACGTTATGGTGACCTGTATTATACATTAATGCCCTGTCATTCAGCCTTTGTACCATAGCGAAAAAAACTGATGTTTGGAACGTGTGCATGTTGTTGTTGGGAACTGCTGTTTATTTTGGTAGGCCTATTTGGAATCCTCGCGTAAACATGCACCGTTGTCTGATTCTCTCCTTCTTCGCCTTCGACGCGCTCATGTGTGGTGTCTAACAACACGTTCGAATTTTCGGTAGGTTTCGTCTCTCTCTCTCTATCCTTCTTCATGCTCGACTTAATTTTCGGACTGGCAGTCTATGCTTGTACTCGTGATATTATGGTATTCAATCTTTTTGCTTCAACTGGCGACTTGTCATGTCTTGTCAGCTTGTAGCTGTCTGTGTGGTTGTCATAGACTAAACCAAGGGGCTTGCCTCAGAAGATTTTTTTTTTTGTAAAGACTTCGGCATGGAGTATACAAAACTGCAAGCATATCAGTCCATATGCCAGTTCTCGATGTTACCCTAGTTAAAGCTTTCTAGTAAGAGTGTTTGGACTGACGTGTAGTTGGGGTGTTTGGGTAGCCGAGGCTTTCTGGAAATTTCAGCCCATTTGTTGCTCGGAAGTCATTCTGCTATCTAGTTTGATCTCAAAACGCAAAGTCCGGCTTTTTAAAAATAAGAGATGTCAGTGCCCGTTAAGTGCAATTTACGGCTAGCAGAATCAGACATGTTTAAAAAGCTTTACATCAAACTTCGCGTTTCCGTTGTTGAGAGTACAAGTGAACCAGTCGTTGAGAGTAACATGCGATGCTGGATTCTTCCTCAAGGACAGGGGTTAAATTAGGAATGTAAGTTAGGACTTGGGGTCCTGGCAGCTTGTTTTCATCCGTGTGTTTATGCAAGTTAGCGAACGTAGGTGGGTAGGTGTGTTTTGGGTAGGTGGGTAGGTGGGTACGCAGGTAGGTAGTTACGTAGGTAGGTAGGTACTCAGGTGAGCAGGTAGGCAGGCAGGCAGGCAGGCTGGCTGGTAGGCAGGCAGGCTGGCTGGTAGGCAGGCAGGCTGGCTGGTAGGCAGGCAGGTAGGCTGGCTGTTAGACAGGCAGGTAGGTAGGTAGGTAGGTAGGTAGGTAGGTAGGTAGGTAGGTAGGTAGGTAGGTAGGTAGGTAGGTAGGT
>QQSS02178142.1:0-14689 GCA_003687565.2 Craspedacusta sowerbii
ATATTTATATATATATATATTTTTATATTTATATATTTATATATTTATATATTTATATATTTATATATTTATATATATTCGACGCTTGCGTCAAGGTACGCTAGTCGTCCTTCAGACTCTCTTTCATACGTTAATTTTATGTTAGGGTGCTTTTGATTGATGAAGTTATATACCGCTTGACCCACATTTGTCATACACTATGATAGAAGCTCTTGAACTATGCTGGGTTTAACGATTCTAATTATTATTAAACTTTGATGACGCATACTTCCCTAAAGAAGCATTAAGGGGCTCTTCAACTCTGATTAGGGCTCCCCTTCCTACTGTGTGACGTATTTTCACAACTTCTCTGTAAAAATTTTTTACGCCCTTCTGGGAAAGGAGGCTGTTGTTGTTGTTGTTGTTGTTGTTGTTATTGTTGTTGTTGTTGTTGTTGTTGTTGCAGGTCTGAATGAGGTAGCATGAGTAGCTCGCATCTAGGTAGCATGAGTAGCTCGCATCTAGTACGTGACCACGTGGACCTGGGCGCAACAAGTTATAGCTGTTGTGGACTCACCACTCCTAGAGATTCTGTGCTTAATGGGTCGAAATCCGTGACCAGTGGCGCACAGCTGATGACTCAGGTATATATATATATATATATATATATCTGATATATATATGTATATATATATATATATATAGTCATAAGAAGGTTAAATATCAACTCTTTGAATGTAACTAAGTTCTTCAAGCTATTGTGGTATGTAATTGAGGATTTTCATTAACTTACGCTGCTATTTAACGTTGGTCATGTGGCACATTCGGCGCTGGCTTGGTGACTAGTGGTTCGGAAACAGTCTTGAGTGTGGTGGACAAAGTGGCCTGTCACTAACAATTTCGTTCCGCTCCTAGTCCGTGCTGCCAATCAAGGGAAAAGCGTAAGGTACAAGTAAGCTGGTATTGATCACGATTTTGAAGTAGCAGTTGGAAACAGACCCAAGCGATGTCGAAGACTGAAGAAAGCCTGGAGTCAGAACAAATCCGCTAATAACCCTGACAATCAAGAAACAACCCCAGTTGACTCAAATCAAGAGTCAGAGTTTAAGATTTTGAATGATTTATCAAATGAGTTGATAGATGAACCTAAAGAGTGTCAAATGAGGGACCTACTACCTCTATAAATGAGGTTGGTTGCGCTCTTCGTTCTCATTAAAATTTGATATCAGCAATTTAAGTAATCTAGTCAAGCAATTCTTTAAGTCAAACAAATTACATGTATATAATTTCTATTAGAATCATTCTTATACTTAATAATGGTCTACATCAGCCACAACAATCTGACTGAATGCACTGCAACTCGGAATGAAGTTGGAATTCAACCACATGCAACAATATCAGCGTTACGTCGCCAGATTTTAGAGGGAGATGACGATTTTCTGGCTTGGCGTTGTGAAGGCAGACAGCTCCAAAGGTTCCGATTAAGTTGAATAAAGCAACTACTTGAATACTTTGAACTAGCGGAAAAAACATTTTCTGAAATGTTCTGTAACGACGAGCTCACATATCAGGAGGATTACCGGTTCGATATAGCTTCTGCCAACCATTCTAAATGTCTCTCTTCTATGGCTAATGATTAGAAGGCATTTGATGGAGGTCCACATGTCACACTTGATGCAGACCTTAACAGGAAAAAAGCACAAGAACCCAGACGCTTGTTGTTTACAAGACTGCAAAATATTTGGCCAATGGTCAAGAGTGAAGTTGAGGAACTGAAGAAAATTTGCAAATTCAACTGGGATTCACTTTAAAGTGGAGCTCCTTTGTACGGCAATACAAACGTTACCTTAGAATACGTAATGAGTGCTCTGTCTTCGATCGACTTTGACAGTGTTGACTACAGAAATTCGTGGGAGCTGTTTGTTTACTTTCGTGGAGATGTGCCCGGCTTTATGTTTCATCAGTCTGGAGCCTGGCATGAGATCAGGCCACAGCCAACGGAAACTGCATTCTACTGAAATCATAAATGAAGAGGAGGATCATGGCTAGGAACTCATCGTTGTTTATCTCCACATGTTTCCCTTCATGGTTTCTCAAATTCCCAATTATCGTTAAGGCTGCTTCCAATGGTTTGGCAGCGTCCAAGCAGTTATTTCTCATCAAGGAAGCATACCCTAAGCCTGGAACGGTCCTACGTATAAGTATGCAGCTTCTCACAGTGTCTGGTCGAATGTCTGATTCATAAATGTGTGTCCGGCCAGAAAGTAAGCATGTGAACTAAGCCGCAAGCTTTTTGCCAGGAACTCCAGAGAGAAGGTTAGGAAAGACATCTCAAATGAACTTTTAAAGACGATTTAGTCCTTTATGCATGTGCATAATAATCAATGTAAATATAACCATGTTTTCATTTCAAGACTTTGTGTTGTGTGGTTGTGTGGTTCTAAGACTGCAGACTTCTAAAAATTTTAAAATAAAGAATTCAGTTTTGACATCTAGCATTTTTTGATTGTCTAGAGCTATTTCGTGTTTATTTTATAAGCCAGGGGCTTTGTAGGAACAGAAAACAACTGCGCACCCTCTGATAACTATATTTTGACAAAAATCTGGAACACCCTAGTGGCTATCCAAGCATTGCAAGAAAACTGTCGAGTTCAAAAGAAGATTTTCGTCGCAAATTTAGAAAGTTTTCGCGAAGATTCACCGAATGAGCGGAAAACGATGCAATCAGGCCGAATTTATACCTGCAGCGGTGAAGCTGGTAGAGGGTAGAAGATGCAATGCAAAGAAACTCGGAGAAGAGGGAGGTTATGGTGAAAAGTAAGCTTCTGAAGTTTTCGACGTACGACCGCTTCGTTGTGGATGATCTAAATGTACTACGCAATCTGCTGATGTGTGCATACGAATTAAAGCTTTATGTTTAGTAAAATAAACTGCCAAAACAGTAAAAGAAAAAGGTCTGGAGAAAACGTACAAAGTGTGAGAGGCGAAATACCCAAGAGAATATTTAAGAAGCCACCACATACATCGCATTTATTATTTAATATGGCCGTGAATTTAGTACGTAGACGAAACGATACGAGAATCATTTACGCGCTCAAATGCAACACAAATCTCTGGCGCATGAAATATTATGGATGTCTGTTGTTGGATTATTTAATGCAAGATATGCATATATCGTAGGTCTCATGAAAGTAATTGCGACGATTTTTTGGCTATTATTTTTAAAACGTATTACCACGTTTCACGTAAACTGAATTAAATTGCAGAATGCATCATTTGTCAATTCAGCCTAAGCTCTGATGGGATTCCCAAATCAGCAATGCGCCAAGTTTTTAACAGATAAAAGCAAAAAAAATCTGAAATTACGATGTGCTCGTGTAGTCGAAGTCGGGCATTAATTCTCGTAATAATATGCCCCCGACCGGGCTCATCATGATATTGCTAAGCATCACCATAACCATCGTCGGATCATCCAATTAGTTAAACCTTTCAGCCCGTTCGCGTCTCACAAAGACCGTTTAATGATGGAGGGTAAACGGCCCACCACACTTCCGTGAAGAAGGGCTTCTGATCGTAACGCTCTATTTAAAGATATTTTTTCTTTACCTTCCTGTATCATTCCAGTCTCGTTCTGGTCCAGCCACCTGTCTGCCTTTCATCTACCTATCTGTTATCCTTGGGCTGAATTTGAATCGATTGCGTTCGTGTTTTGAATCCGACCCTGCGTGGTTGGCTGGTCTTCGCACTTCTGCGTATAGAATGCGTACGCACTTAGACTTTCAAAATTGAATGCCTGCGTGTTTTTGCTTGCTTTCCCATATTGAATTCATAGGTGCTTGGCAGAGCCATAACGAGTACCTAGATAATGAGTGTAAGACATGCGGTCAGCAGAAATACCTCTGCTCTCCTGTACTTCGTAGAAAAGAGGCATTCTTTCGCAAACTCAAAAGGCGGCATCCTCAATTCTATTAGCCCCGGGCCACAGAAGACGTCTCCTTCTCCGGCAAGTGCATTTTTTACATATTGTCACGTTTATTTTGCATCGAATTGCAATGATCGTGTTGCTCCTTGTGTAACGTGCATTTGAGGAGGAAAAATGTTGTTGTTGCTGTTGTTGTTGTCTTTCGTCCTTACTGTCTCTGTCGTGGACGTAAGATGCGTGTAAACAGTTAAGACAATAGAACCGGCACAAACAACAACAAAGAAACCACTCGTTATTAGCAAAAAAATTTTTATTTGAATCACAAAATCCACCGATTTACAAAGCTCAATGGCCTCTCCAATATAAAAAAGGGCTTCAATAAGAAATTTGAGACCAACTGCCAGATACAAAAGTCAGTGGCGATTCTACGCAAACGCGTAATGATCCAAGAAGGTGACGCTCTTGGTTGCTTTCCCTTTTTCTGCCATTTTTAGCGTCCTGGAGCAACCGTGGGAGGGTAGTCGCAAATACCGCAGTCCTTCTTCTCAACACCTCCTTCCTTGATCGTGTACCAGACGAGGTTGGCAGGGCAGAATCGGCACCAGCCGTACATACCCTCCACGCAGGAGATGTAGAACTTGTCCTTGCGAGACTGGAATGCGTAGGGCGGAAGCTGAGCGTGAATGTCGAAGGGGTAATCGCCGGACTTGTCCTTGTAGCTGGCGCCGTAAATGTAGTGCAAGTTCTGACAGAACCAGACAGCTATGGAGAAAAAGAATGGAAGTGTACTGGGCTGTCGTCATAGGGTGGCCATCGAGGCGTAAAACACCCCCATCAAACTTGTTGCCTTCTGAGCCGTGCTGGTACGGGGTACCATTAAAGAATTCGCATGGCCTATTTGCACAATCGCATGAATATCAAAAAATAAACCTAAAAACAAAAACACAGCAATGTTCTATCAAGCTCCAGGTTCCACTTTCTAGGTTGTAAGTACCGATCTATACCGAGAGACCTTGCAGAGTGTAACCTACCGTAAGCGTGGTCCTCAACTCCACAAACGGTGTTAGGCAATGTTGCACCAGTATAGAAGTCGCACACGGTCGAGTCTTTATCAGCCTCGAGTCTGCACTGGTTGCAGTAAGCGTTGAAGTGCAGATCATCGGCGCAACGTTGGCAGCCTTTGGCAAGGTAACCCTCGCACGTCACGAAGTAGCGGGAGTCGTACGGGTAGCGGTGATTGCCGTTGGATTTGCCCGCGCACAGACTGTCGGGACAGGCCACTGTGGGTATGGGTGTCCCAGTGGGCTGGTAGATTTGGATGGGCGAAGCTGAAATAGGAAGCGAAACCCGAAACATAAAACTGCCAGCTGATTCTATCAACTGTCACTTATTTAGGGTTCGTCGAAAGTACCTTGTGTCCATAAAGCTAAAACATACTGCCCAAAAAGCTACACACACATTGTTCCCAATCGGAAACCCTGAAAATTCTACACACATGTGCTCCGAATAGGAAACCCTGAAAAATCTACACGCTTCTCCAAATCGGAAACCCTGAACAAGCACCAAAAAACCATGCCATCCCAACACCTAATAGGCTCAGATTTTTTTCTAACGTAGAATGTCCGTCAACCACCCAAACACGATGTTCAACATAACAAGATGCTTACCATAGGCGCAAGCCATAAGAAAGGCGAGTATTGCGTACTCCATCTTTCAGCGGAGTGACCTGAATGTTTCGAGCAGACTTCAGCTGTTGACTTGATACCTTTACTAGTCCCCAGACTCTGATGACTCTCCTTTCATAAAGTGGCCCGTATTTATACGCAAACTCTAGCCTGGGCGTAACAGCTGTTAATTATCCGTTACATAACTGTCACAAACCAATAGTGGATTTGCGTTGCACAGAGATCGTAGGGCGTACCGTTTCGTAATAAAACATTTTCGTCGCGTTAACGCAGCGGGCGTGTATAGAAAATCTTTGCAATCGAGCTGAATTGCTTTGTCCGGCCAGTGAAGCAATCGAATTGCTCTATCCGGTCCGCAAAGTCATCGAGCTGGATTAGTTTATCCGGCCAACCAAGTAGCTAAAAATGGACGCATCGCAAGCAGTACTTTCAGGAAGCTAAAACGTTTTTTTTTTACCCAGAGTGAATTTCGAAGGAGTCAAAGGCACAAAAGTCACACTCAGCCTAGGATTCAAATTAGCCCCGTTTACTATTTTCAAGCTCTAATTACGAGCATAAACAAACTCCCACCTCCCCTCAATTTTCAAGCTCAGTCTAACACTTGGACTGGACTCAGATGGGTATTAGAGTCACTGTAAATTACTATTCACCCGAGCCCTCAGATACTCTTGCCTTGTACATAGCTTCATATTCATAAGATAGTCTTTGCGTGGCACGCACTGATCAGTGATCGCCGAAGTGAAGCACATAAAATTTTCCGCAACCACTCAGAAGTTGTTCCAAAGAATGAGAAATGATTTCAGAAAACGTAAGCATGGCAAGTTAGTCAACAACGCGAAGAACCGGAATGAGTTGGCCACTAAGTCGCAGTGGAAGGACGTGTCCATCATCCACTCTTATGATGCGTAGAGACCTTGACATGAACCTCAGAGCGGATTTTAAAATGTCACCGGTATGCTCAAAGCATAGGAAATATCGGACGCGAATGTAAACACTAACGTTGTTTGCGGGATCTTTGATATTCGGGGCTCTTTTTCGAGACTCAATTTTGATAATAACACATAGTTATAACTATAGTTATATAGAACTTTATGTATATGTGACTCCCTGTTTGTGAATTATTCTCATGCGTAGAGAAGTAAAACCTGACGTGTTGTGACATCTTAGCTGGTGGCAACGTATTTGGCCAACGTCTCAAAATTTGGAGAAAGCATTTTTTGTCTGCAGTGGGGGAAGAGATCTGCCCCATCATCTGGAAGTGTTGAAGGTCCGGTGATTGTGGGGAAAGCAACATATCGTTTCAACTGTACTGGTATTAGCCTTCTCATGTTGAGGACGTTCTCCCTGTCAACAATTTCAACAGCAAAAGCAACAACAGCAATAACAACAACAACAACAACAACAATCTCTTTTCCCAAACGTGCGTATAAAATTTTACAGGAAAGTTATGAAAACACAATGAGAAGGAGGGTTCTGCTTAACAAAGCAAATCAGATTTGAAGAGCTCCCCTTGATACTTCTCGAGAGAAGTATCCGAAATCAAATTATAAAGGGAGTTGTAAATCTACATCCTTCAGCAGCTTCTCTCACAGTTTGACAAATGCGGGACGAGCGGTTTGACAAAGACAATAATATGTAATTGTCTCTTCGTCAGGCAGAAATAAATTTTAACATGCAGCTACATATAATCGCAACATAATACTTTGAAGTAAGGAGAGCAAATAATTGTCGTTTTGTATAATGCTTTAAAAGTACCGAGGTAAATCTCTTGGTCAATCAACTAATTTTTACATGTGTCCTTCTTTATTACTTCAATTAATATTGATGTCCCTGTCCTTTGGAATAATTATACTTTGAAAATTTACATTGAACAGGCTCTCATTGGGTGCCAGATTGCTTTGCTTAAATAAACAGGTCGACTAGCAGTTTTGCAGCTAGGTCAGGGCAGTCTTCATGTAAGTTTACACGTGCTTCGCTTCCGATTTCTCGGCATGGCCAGCCGTGATGCCATTTTAAATAAAAACTTGAGTGTGGAAAGTGCGTAGGCCTATATGTCACAGATTGCGCTTTAAAAAATATATTATCTTAATCCCTAAGTTCAGGAAGTTCCGAACTTATTTTATACATATTATTTCAAGTTCCCTGAGCCACTTTTGAACGAACACACTATGATATAAAAAATTTGAATATATCGGTAGGATGAAAAGCTCTCCGAACAACTTTGGAAATATTACCAAAGTCGTGGCTGCGTATGATATGTTTTCGAATATACAAAAAAAAAATCTAAGCTGAGCTTAATTATACACAAACGCATACATCAGTCTTGCGTTTAGAAGTCTTATGGACTAAATTAGGTTGTAAATTATTTGGCTACCACCGTGAGAAGAACAAGAGAAGAACAGACAAGACAAGAATTTGTCTTTCCCAACGATCGCGCCAATGAATATGAACGAACAGAGCAGACAGACCAGAAAACAAAACGCTCAATGAAAAGTAGGGCTCCTTTTAAGCAAAGCTAATCGGAGTTGAGGAGCTCGCCTAATACTTATTTAAAGAAATATTTCTATGCTATCTCCATTCAAATAAAGAGCGTGCGATAAACCGAATCGTCACAACACCGTTTGCCATAGTTTTAGCAAAAGACGAATGTGGGTAGAGTAGGTTGGTATTGTTACCACGAGTCTCGTATCTTTTCATTTAAAGAGCGTTACGTATTTCAATGCTGTTGACTAATTTTTCATTAATACTTGGCAGAATGAAGAATTTGTAAATTGCGCTTGAGTTGCGATGAGCATGCTGCGATTAAAAAACTCGTACTCCGAAAGATCACGTGTAAATGCACCTTTATCAAGTGGGGCCCGAATAAAATTGCATTTAAATTCTACCTGGTATTCCGAATTAGACCTTTTCCAGTCTGGGTTTACAAACAGAGAATTTACTAGATGGATATATTAGTCTTAACTTGAGGGGTGTGCTACTGAGCATGCTCATATGGTCGCAAAAAGCAAAACCTTAGATCGATAAATAAGGGAGTGCAAGTGTGCTGGAGGACTTAAAGGAGGACTTAGAAATTGTAGATCGGTTATGAGTTCGGCGTCTCGTATTTGACGAAGTTGTAAAAAGCAATGTAAACGTGTATGTAAAAGTAACGCCTTGTTCGCTTCGTTTTCAGGCGACGGGTTAGCACGACTTCATAGTGCGGTTGCGACTCACACAATACATATGCAAGCACACACAAAGATCGAAGAATTTGCCTGCGAGCCAGCCATGAGGAGGTAACACCTGACCAGCGTGAAGGTAGCGATCGTTGGAAAGCAATTAGGGATGCTATATTGGATTGACATTGTCCAAAGTAATTCGAAGTTTCATGATTTCCTGCCAGTGGGAACAGCGCAATCAACTTTTCGACCTAAAGTTTGGAGATACTGTCTAGCAGGATGTCTCATCTCCTTAATTACCGAATCTCAGCAGTAGGGCCTCAGCGTAGGTTGAGATCATGGTGGCCTTGATCCGACTGGTCTTTTATTGGACATGTGTTGGCCGAATTGGTTCTGGTCACCAAGCAATGTAATTACAATCGATTTAGCTCTCAATTCGGGCTGTGGTGAGATCTTTCATCATCGTGGTGTCTTCGAAGATATCCGCTTTCGCAAGCTTTGCTTTCATGATTCAGATTATATTAATCTTGCCGTGGGTAGCCGATCCGTACCCTATTTCTGTTCTTTCTCTTCTTCCAATTTTATTTTAAGCGAAGATTCTATCGCTTTCTTCGGCTTTCTGTTGCTTTTTTGTCAGGTTTAGAGGCAAATCCTATTCTTTAAATGCTCCTGGTTGAACAACATGGCGATGACAGCGTTCGCGAAAATAAAATGCTTTCCTTGACCGTGTCGATTATTCTTGCTTTTTGCCACACAAGTCTGCGATGTAAATAATATTCATGTTTTGTTTTTTGTTATCATTATTGTTACTTTTTTGTTCTTATGTTATTTATTATATTATATTTATAAGCTTCAACACATCTCTTACACTTATCTTGTATTAAGATGTATTAATATCTCGCAGAATGGAACAACGTGGCATCCTCAAATTATTAGCCTCAGCTATTGAGGATGTATCGTATTCCGAAAAAATGCCGCTGTGATGGACTTTATGATATATCTAGCGTTTGTTTTGATACGATGCATTTGTTGGGGAAATAAATTCTTGTTATTATTGTTGTTGTTGTTGTTGTTGTTGTTGTTGTTGTTGTTGCTGTTGTTGTTGTTGCTGTTGTTGTTGTTGCTGTTGTTGTTGTTGTTGTTGTATCTAAAAGAATCAAAGGAAGTGTCATAGATTTCCATGACAAAGACATTTATTGGAATAGGACACATCGACAATAGTTGGATCTGTTAAGATTGAGGATACAGCCTTAATCAAGTTCACAAAATGTTTAAAGAAAAATTCTGGAAAGCAAAAATTAAATAGCTTTACACGAAGCAATCCAAATATTAAAGTATCAGACAAATATTACTTAGGTATAGATACAAGCACATGCTAACAGGTGTATGAAAATGCCGCATGAGTATATAAATAGTAGGAGCCACAAGAAAACATCTAACTTATGAAGCTAATCCCAAAGTTTATGAAAGGCTCTTCCACTATATTTCTGTATTCGTGGCCTGAAAAATGGACTCAACCTTGTTAATTTCACGGGCTCTATCATTAAACATTTACATAGTTCATTAGAACTCAAATTGAACCATTCAGTCCTAAAAGTAATAGGAAACTAGAGCCTTTTTTTTTTCCCGGCTGCTCAGCAGCTCAACAAATAGGTTGAGCCGTTATCTTTGCTCATTAAGCGTAAGATAAAAATATAATAGTTAAAATACCCGTTGCCCATTTTGTGCTTTGATAATAAAAATGTACAATTGCGGAGAATTCAGGAGTGTTGGGGTTGGTGTCCTGGTTGTTTAGAACAATTGTTGGTACCTCTACGAAAAAAGGGCGTTAAAAGTCAGGCATTCCATTTTAAATGATAACGCGAAAATCGCCAATAAATAAAACAATTCGTAAGGTCAGCATTCAAATTTACAAGGAGATTGACGATAAAACCTTCGCTAAAGAAGAGCGGAGCTATGACTAACCACTAGTCTAAGAAATGAAGATAAAGTCGGCTTCCGAGGCAAATCCGTGGGGAAAGAACAGAAGGCAGATGTTCACTGGGAACACTTGGGTTCAAACCTAGGTGGCGAGATGGCAATTGTCTTACTTCAAAACCAACCAATAAAACGAGTTTTTATTTTTATGGTTTTACTACGTCTTATCTTGCTAGCCAAAGTGGGCCTAGTCTACCAGGCATAAAACTTTCATTCTCACAGAGAGACAATCATTAATTCAAGTCGAAGAAGCCCGATTTAAATCTACTCAATCACGTGTCATTCAACCGAGTGTCATAGGCCGTGTCTTAGGATATGACATTTAACGGCGATTGATCGGCGCCGGTTAAGTAGCTGATCTAGCTCACTAGTTGTGAGCAGGGTGTGGTAATGCCCTTGGTTGTTAACAGCTACCTAAACGGTGGAAGAGTCTCAAATTAGATCAACGGCGTTGCTTATGCTAGTGAACTAGCTAGAGAGGAGAGGAGCGTGATCCGTCTCGCAAAAGAAATCCGCAAGAAACAAGCATGACGAGACAAACAAACACAGGTTCTTATGGGAACTGCGCAAGACAGAGAAGAATAGCGTTTGATGTCAACTCATGCAAGAGCCCACGTCAGTGATGTACACAAAAAACGCCAATTTAAGCGGAGAAAATTTCAGATCAGTTTGCCAACCATTAATCTTTCACTTGCTATTGCTTGTAGAAAGTTAAGAGCAGAGAGATGACATGGCCCTCTATTCGAAGGATGACGTACGACAGCGTGTAGCTCCATCAAAATATGAAATTGCATCAAAACGATACTGTGTTGAAAAACATTGAGGCAACAAGTGTCCTTTTTTGCCACGTTACTCTACTCGTTTAGTGAATGCCTGTGAGGTTGCTACCATTCGTAAATTGCGGACTCGTCCCCTTTTTTGGGGCCGCACTTTGTTCTGTTGGGTGAGCTCAATGGTTCGCTTAGACCAGGGATCACCAAACTACGACTCGCAAAGCCTCTGAAATTTCTGAAATTTCTCATGCGTTAAAAGTGGCGCCGCTGAGGCGAAAAGTAATTCCAAGAATAACGATTCTTTTCCCAGACCCACATTAGACGATTGTGGTTTGGGTGAACAAATAAAACAACAAATGCTTTAATTATACTTCACTGGATCTTGACTCTGCCTCCGGCCCAAAAACCTGCTTTATGTCCGTAATTGCGGCTTTTCGGCCGAAAAGTTTGGAAACCCCTGCTCTAGAGTATACCTTTCCTAGTTTATTCCTCGGCTCTTTATTCAAATTCATCGCAGTTAAGTACGCACAGTGACTGGATATGCGAAATAAGAAGATATAGAGCCTTTATGGAGAAAAATGGCACAAACGTCTCTCTCTGAACTTCTTTCTTGCAAGAAGTTTAAGAAAGAACAGCTGCAAAGTGTGATGATGCGTTTGCGAGATGAAGATCTGCGTAGTCAGGCAAAAATGTCCACCTCCTGGCTCGCGGTGTCTGGCCAAACAAACCTGGTTACATTAGTAGAGGCTTATAACGGAGCACCGAAATGATAGTGTGACCTTTGTGCAACGGTACATACTCTCTACGCCATGTGCTTGGTATATTTTGATGCATATTTCATGATCAACAACAAAAAGAAACAACGACAACAAAACAACACCAAAAATAAAAAATTTTGTTGTTGTATTTTATGATCTGGTTAAGAATATGGCAAACTTAACAGGTTAAGAACTTCTGTAAAATTTAGGGTACTGAAGCAAATACCAGGCGAGTGAAATAAAGAATGAGAACTAGCTGATATTCTAGCACATCATTCCGCAACCACTATGTACATTGTCTCGCAAGGAAAGTGTGACCAAGGGCATCCAATTATTATTGTGATACGTAATCAAGGAAAAATGTTGAAAGTGGTTTAAATAAGTCACAAGAAAATGTATTGCTCTGATCTCTTCCGTGAAGCGAATGGCAGTCTAACCTAAGTCTTTCGTTTACGTGGAAGGAATGATTGCGTACATGTTGCGGCGTTGAAAAGCTTTCCCAGGTAGTCGAGGTCACCTATATGGCAAGCCTTGCCATGGAGGGAATGTAGAGTTCTTCGGTTCATTGACACTAGAAAGAAAACTGGACATACGATTAGACTATATACTCTCTGCGCTTCTTTAGACCTGCCTTTCCTGGCTTTGATTTGCCGCCCTTACATTCAACCTTAATCAAATGACTAGTCTTACGTACGTTTCGTCCCGGCAAAGGGACTCGTCAGAGACCTTTGGTTGGAGTCTTAACTGTCCAAGCAACTGCTTGGAGTCCCATTAAGAACTCGAAACCCCTATTCAACCTTGCCTGAACAAACCAAGTCCAAAATCTACTTGCACGTCAATTAAACGAAAATAATCTCCGTATTTGTTAGATGATTTCCTGCCTGCTATGTAAATGTGTTAAGATTCCCACACAAGATCACCCGTTTTCCTTGACATTTACATAAATAGTTCGTTACTGAGTCATGGTGCATGGTGAGCTGCGAGGAACTTTACTGGCATATCATGGAGCGACCCACGACAGCGGTCCCTATAAGCAGTCAAATGTAGGCCAAGTGATCAGCAAGTTGCATGAACGCAAAAAGGTAGTCTAATCGACGAGACTCCAGATTTTAGCCTAGATTTTGCTCATGAAGCGTAAAGTGACAACCGCATATCATGTGGTATATACGATGAAGCTTTATGAAAACCTGAATTCAAGATCAAAGGCGTGATACACCACTCTTAAATGAGCAACCTCAGAGTTGTAGCCTGAGAAAACCATAACTTGCTACCCACCACATATGGCGATGTCACCCGTCTGGATGAATCCAATGACTTTGGCTAGCTTGAAAAAGAAAAGTTCAACACAAAATTAGAAAAAGAGAAATCCATAGACACACATAAGATTGTCATCATTTCTTAAATGTGCATTCATGAGAGTGCGAGATAGTGCACTAGCAGAATTTCGGAACCCTCACATAAACCAATGAATGCAAGCCACTAAAAAGCCGGAATTTTTATTTCTTTCTCTTTTGAAATTCGCGAAGCCTTCGTTTTTCCTAATGCGCAATACCTTTAAAGGAGCGCCTCATGAATATCAGACGATTAATGTTGACATCTGCATGAGAAAAATAGGATTCATAACTATGGGGCAACACGATGCCCACTCGAGCACAAGTAAAGCCGGTTTTAACAGCGCAAGCCAGCTTAGCAGGTTGAGACATTACTGAGACATAATACATGAAAAAAAAAACTGTTGCTTTTTGATCATTATGTAGTTCAATTGCACAGTCGACACTACAGCCTCGCGTGGGAGCAGCAGGCCTCCTATGGATATGCAGTGAACACACGAAGTCATAAGATTGGAAGCTTAACCAGTGCTGCATGGGAAACTTTTCTTGCTTATTATACGTTGCAGCTTGTTGCAAGCAGTACAGGCACTCTAACTGTAGTGGAAATTGCGTTGGAATGGTGATGTGTTTGTGTGTATGTATATACGTTGCAGCTTGTTGCAAGCAGTAAAGGCACTCTAACTGCAGTGGGAGTTGCGTTGGAATGGTGGTGTGTGTGTATCGTGTGAATTCGAGAACACAGATTGTCTGTAACCAGTTCTTGTAAAAATGTTCTTGTCCTCTGCTGCAAGCTGCGCCTCACTAAAGCGCAGGTCGAAACAAATTATTTGATGAAACCTCTAATGTCGCTGATTACGAAAGGACCTCCGAACAGGTCGCGTGCGAGCTGTGGTGAACAAGGACCGTGAAATTATACTAAGAGTTAGAACAAACATCGCATGTTGGCACCAAAAAGCATGAACCCTGTCGACCATGCTTGCCTCTTGACCTGGCTGTCATTGCACTCCGTGTGACCCTAAATAAGTCATGAGCATTAGTAGTAGTAGTAGTAGTAGTAGTAGTAGTAGTAGTAGTAGTAGTAGTAGTAGTAGTAGTAGTAGTAGTAG
>QQSS02178153.1:0-14687 GCA_003687565.2 Craspedacusta sowerbii
CGCTCGGGATCTCTTACAAGAGATCGTAAAAAAGAAATGGTCTCGGAAAATTCTGCAGTACTTTGAAGGTCACCAATCTTCTCTTCTTTCGTTTTTTCTTTGTTTCTTTCTTTCATTACAAATGAATTCACCAGCTTACAAATAAAATTACAAAAATATATGTAACACAGCACTTAATGGTACCAGATTAGTTGCAACAGCAGATAACAATTTTTAAAAATGATCTACATTAAAGAAAGGGGGACCTTGAACAGTTTTTTTCGAGTTCCTTTGACGATGCCAGTTTCAGTTTTACAAGCCCTACGTTTACTCAAAACAACAACACTCTTCTGAGAAGTAGAGCCGGCTTTGACTTTAATTGAATGATAGCTAATGTTGCCCTTTCCAAACAATATTCGAAATCAATCAGTCAGTCAATCAATCAATCAATCAATCAATCAATCAATCAATCAATCAATAAATCAATCCATCAAACAAACAAACAAATAATCAATCAACAATCAATCAATCAATCAATCAATCAATCAATCAATCAATCAATCAATCAAAAAATCGATGTCTTTTTCGATTATCAATTGTGAAAAATTACGCACAGAAATAACAATGAACATTAAAGTTTGGCTTATCCAAGCTGCATGCGTAACCACCCAGTAGACAAAACAGACGTCTAGGTGACGTCCAGGGGACGTCCATCTTGTACGAGGCAGACGTCCATGGACGTACCGGATGCAACAACTTTCGTCCGTCCAAAATGGGCGTCTATGGGCGTCCGCAGTCGCCCAGTGATGAATCGGTCCGTGGACGTCCGCGGAAGACCAAGGGACGTCCAGAAGACGTCCTCTGGACGTCCTAAACTTACGACGTGGACGTCCTTTTTGGGCGCTTTAATTCGATTAATACCATAGTCCAGAATGGATGTCTTGAATGGAAGAAAGCACCTACCATTTCATATGCGGAAACTTTGTTCGTCAATAATGGAATCCCCTAGATAGCCTATATAATAGTCGATTTGGGGCATTTGGCGGGCATACCAAATAAAGCAACTATTGTAATTCCGCCGTTACAATACCTCTATAGTTCAACAGGGAGCCATCCTAAGCAAAGTAGTTCCCTCGCTCTGTCTATTATCCGAAAGACCAGAGGAAGTTCGTGGAAACAAACGAGAGCGCAGGGTTGAGTGTTAAAGAGCGCAGCAACGATAGACAGACAACCAAAGACATCAGCGTTCAAAGAAAAAAATTAGCCTTAGAGAGTGATATACATATTATTTAGAATTGGCGTTGATCATTTACATTAGCTCTTTTTAGTAAGCCCCAAATTAAATTCTCAATATCAGCAGTGTTCTCCACGCTCCCGTCGCTCACTGATAGTGCTTCTAAAACAAACAAACAAACAGAAAAACTAATTAGTAAGCTTCACATTAATCGACGAAATAAGAAAGCAACAAATGACCAGCAACACCAAAATAAAAATGGCCATCTATTTTTGCTGTTATGCAAGCCCGTGACTCAATAAGGTTAAACAAAGCTTCCTAAACTAATACTTCTGCGAGAGTAGAAAATGCAGGCCTGGCTTACCTTTAACACATTTGTGCATCATCGTGCCGGCGAATATCCTTTTCCCTTTCAAGCCATCCTTGCTAAACTTCGCCTAAAGTTCTCGGCTTAGCAAATCCTCCGTGACCTGCAAGGAGAGCACCTTACGGCATTTGAAGCTTCCTCGTTCACCACTTCGAAGTTGACATCCACTGAGCCAGGCAAAGCTTTCTCAGAAAATGTAGCAAAAATGCAATAGACTGGCAGCAACTTACCGTCTGCATCACTGCTCTCGCTGTCTTGCTGAGTGGAAAAACTTAGCATCTGGTTGCAAATATCTAGCGCTGCAGCTTCTTGCCACCCTACTTGCGGTGCAGCCCATTCTGCAAGGTACGCTGCCAACACTTTTGGTCCCTTAGGTGGATAGTAGAAAATGAACTGTTTTTTATCAACCCAATGAGACAGCACAACTGTTTTCGTTTCAACTCCATTCTCTTAACTTACGACAACACTTAAAAAACTTAAACCAAATAACACGTAGTGCAAAACCACTGACCACGGGAACACGTACGCCAAAATTGAAGGTAGATCTGTCACAGAAAACAACAGGAATGGAATTAGCTATCGCAGCATACAAAATTGAATCTAATATAAGCATGGCAAACGAAATTAAAGTAAAAGCAAACCTAAACTACTGAACATCTTAAGATAATTTAGCACTTAAAAAAGTACAGCTGGCGCAGACCGACCCACGCACTACAAACTGGGACAGTCCGACCGAAACTGTATTAAGGATCTGTAAATGTCAACAGATATCCGGTGCATAACTCAGTCGAGCTTTGGACGCTTTCGGTTTACGAGTGCTCCACAGTACTTAGCAAAGGTATTATTACATTGCTATCACCATTCGCCAAACATACTCAGTTTCGTAACAACAAAAATGTATTAAACCCTTTAATTTTACGATTGTTTGGTTACCTTTAGTCACATATTAAGGGTCTTTGACTCTACGAAATCCTAAGAAAGAGAACTCGCCATCTGCCCTGACTCGTATTTTACAGTCCCATCTTCAAAAATATTGCGGACGAACAAAACATCACCATCAGCTGATTAATCAGCATTAACACAACAATTCCTTTATAGAGCAAGAAAGTCCTGAACTTGTTTTCTAGAGCAAGAAAGTTCTGTCTTGTTTTCTATCTGTGCAGCTTCATTAAAGATCGTGGCTGGCGCGCTAATTCGACCTGGGACATTGCATGAGAAGCAAAGGACTGTTGTGGATCTTGTCTCACGCCTCAAACATTACTCACCACAGGAGTGACGCACAGCAGTATTCCACAGCATCAGCAACTTCACATACCACTATACATGGCCAGGATCCAAACATACGTAAGGACCAAACAGTACCATGTAAGGAGCATTTATATTTAGCTCCAGTGACTCTCAGTTATGTAACGGCAGTAACCATCTAAGCAAGCATTATTATTCAAGTGAATAGCTAGAAGTCACAACACGTGTTGTCTCTCGACTCAAGTACAACGCACAACAAGGACAGAGATACAATGCTGCACCCACATATAGTCATGCCTTTAACACAAGCTTGAATTTCAGTAGTTAGGTCACGCATAAAACTTTGAACACAAGGTTTTTTTTGCCCTCAAACAGACCCACAAAAAAAAGCTGATATATGCTAATTTGACATAGGATAGGCCAAACTTGGTATAAACTTGATTTAAAGATATTAATACTATCAACATTGAAAATCAGCTCAATAAGATCATGGTCAATGGGAAGTGAAAACTCAAAATCTGTTCAAGACCTGCAACAACGCCACGATAAGCATATTCCCCATCATCTTCACACCGAGTTATACCGATAAGGTGTGCTAGCAGTAATGTTCGAGAATCCTTAGGTAAGTCCCGATGCCCGTGCTCTTGCAGTATAGAAGGCATCATTAGTTGCGAGTACAAGCATGCTTGATGTTTCAGTCACGGATCTTAAAAGAAAGTGAATTTTCACCCGTCTGTGACTCACTTAGAAGAAGGTCGTAGAAGGCATCTTTTTTATCGTCGTCTGCGCCCTCAATGGGAACATATATTTGGATAACCGTAGTTTTATAATACTTGTTCGGAAGCGGGCTGAGATGATTCGGTCGCTGACGGGTTTCCAACTTGTGAGAGCCGATGTTGCTCTAGGGGTCATGATGAGTCTAACGCCTTGAGCGTGTTCGGTATTGTTTGCGGAGTAAAGGATGGTCTTGCCCTCACTGGTCAAACGCCCACTGCTGGTCCAGCACATTTCGCACACACCAAGTATGTCTACATTGAAATAGTCGAATTCTTTGAGTAGTTGGGTTAATCTACCACACTGCAGGAGCGTTCGTACATTCCACGATCCAATTTTAGTTAATTTCTTTGCATTGAAGACAGGACCTCCCATCGGGTGGTGGACGACCCGCGGGCTTTGCTCCATGGCCGTCATAAAGGAGTGACCATCTTCGCGGCGGATTAGTGGCTTTTGCTGATTATTTCTTAGCGTTTCAGTAGCAATGGGGTTTTCACGGGGTCGGGTTGCTGGTTAGTTGCAGAATGGTGTAAACTGATACCTTCAGATTCTTCCGGTATGTTATTAAGGATGGTCGTGTGACATATTCCGGACCAACATCAATATTTATAAGTAGTGGTAAATACTTAAGCAGAAGCGCCGATACACTTGTCGCAGATTTTAGTGCATTAGTTCTCTTGGCAGCTTCAAGGATGTGGCATTTAATAATGCTGAGGCGTTAAGTCCATAAAGTCCATCGTAATAGTTACCGCCGTGGCCCCAACGAAAACTCAGTCTTAATGCCTTGTTCATTGCATGTCATGCAACTGGTCATAGCGCTTAAAAGGCAGAAAACGTCGCATGGCTCAATTGTTTCGTGATTTGTTTGAGCTTCTTATTCCCCGCGACCATTTGGGATCTCACTTGGATCGCCGTGGTAGAACGACATATTTAGTCATGAAGAAAGCTGATTTCAAAAAGACCGGAGAGATCCTTGCGGTTCGGAATCTGGCTGTCACTGGCGGCTTTAACGCACATGCGCAGTATATTGGAAAACGCAGCACGGACACCATACCTTCAGTTCCCACTGCGAAATGACGTTGGAAACATTTGCAGCAGTCGAGTAGTTCTTGGGGGTTGCTAAGTGCAATGATTTTTACCAGCTGCGATCAGAGTTGAACCAACTGCAATGAAGTGGGTCCCAATCGGTTCAACCCAAAAACGGCACCTCTCGTCGCCTCGGAGGGGCAGTGGTTTATAAAGATTTATACGGTTTATAAGCTATTCCAGAGTCTTGCACTGAACGGATTTATACGGTTTATAAGCTATTCCAGAGTCTTGCACTGAGCGGTCTGGAACCTCTCTGGAACTCAATTATTTTAGTATTTCCGCGAAACATTTCGTCCAGTCTTGTATATTTCCATATTAGCGTAATTTTATTGACAAATTTTGTTTCCTCATCACCATTTGTTTAAGTTTAGTATCTCAAGTTTTTGGTGCAGAGAATTTATACGATTTATACAGATTATACACTATTCCAGGGGCTTGGACTGAGCGATCTGGAACCTCTCTGGAACCCAATTATTTTAGTTTTTCTGCTCAGCATTTAGTCCGGTTTTGTATACCTCAATATTAGCGTAAATTTATTGACAAATTTGGTTTCCTCATCACCATTTTCTTAAGTTTGGTATCTCACGTTTTTGGTATAGAGAAATTTGAAATCAATAATAATAATGGACGTCTAACCATCACCTGGTATAGTAAGACCACTTCTGAGGTCAGCATTTTTAAGGATAAAAGGTTTTTGCCCGTAGTGGACGCCCACAATTTGCCTAAAATTTGTGGACGTCATTTACGGATGACTTCTTACTGGAATTCCCGGTGCCTACGACCTCGGTAGGGAAGCTCGATCCAGGCTTTCGATCAGTGTATGCCCCATTTTTTTCCAGCAGTATCGACCAACTTGGCTACGCGAGACAGCTGAAGTCGACAGTCAGAGGGTGCCATGGCCGAGCGAGTACCAGCTGCAGATATTTGGCTGGAAAACGAAGGTGTCCTGGCTGATGGGATAAAAGAAGTTGCAAGCAGTCATGTTCTAAGTCAAGACAGCGTCCAGGTTTCCAGAAAGACTGTGCAAGAAGACGAGGAGGGCCTGTTTGTTGCTGAAACAGAAATTTTTTGTTTAGCTACTCGACCGGATCTATTGTCCCAAACGTACAAAAATCTATTTGAACTTAAAGAACAGGGGCTTTTGTGCGATATAACCTTGGTAGTTGAAAATGAAAAGTCTGTGCGTAAGCATATTCGAGCACATAAAGCGGTACTGGCTGCAGCCACCCCATACTTTAATGCTATGTTTACCAATTGTGGTAATTTTATAGAGAAACGTTCAGAGGAGATTTTGATATCGGGAATCGATGCCGACTCACTGTCATCTCTAGTGGATTTCCTTTATGGTCGAGATTTATGTGTTGAGATTGATAATGTGCATCATCTGCTGTCGGGTGCATCGCTGTTGCAAATAAATAGTGTAAAAGATGCCTGTGTCAACTATCTAATGAAGAAGCTTCATCCAGAAAATTGCCTCACGGTCAGGAACTTAGCCGACACATTTTCATGCCCTGAACTGCTTGAAGCGGCGAACTCTTTTCTGGAAAAAAACTTTGTTGAAGTATCGCAAGCGGAAGAATTTTTGCAACTGAAGTTGAAAGACATACTTGAATTGGTGAAAAAAGATGACTTGAATATAAGGTCTGAGGAGCAGGTTTTTGAAGCCATTTTGTGCTGGGTAAAGCGAGATCCCGAAAATAGGAAACAAGAGTTGCATTTGCTTTTAGGTGAAGTCAGATTGACATGGCTTTCTCCTCAATATCTCAGTGATCGTGTCTTATCTGAGGAATTAATTCATAGTTGCATTCATTGCCGTGACTTGATAGATGAAGCTAAGGATTATATGCTAATGCCTGAACGTAGAAAGCAATTGCGAAGTACGCGAACATTACCACGTAGATGTAGTAAAGCTGCTGGGCTAATTTATATTGTTGGTGGTCTGACATCCTCAGGAGAATCATTGTCTACAGTAGAGAAATATGATACTATATCTAATAAATGGACACCAGTTATCCCAATGGCTGTTCAGCGAAGTAGGGTTGGTGTTGTAATTCTCGATGGAAAGTTGTATGCTGTCGGTGGTTTTGATGGAAACGTTCGTCTAAATGATGTAGAGCAATATGACCCTGTGATAAACAGGTATGGAGCTAAAACCACAACACGGTTTGTTGTGTTTTTTGGCATTCAAATAGTTTAAGATTAGTTTAAAACTAGTGATTTTCACTGCAGTGGAAATTATTTTCATTTTGTAGCGTCAAATTTAGAAACGTCTAAGGGTCAAGGGAATCATTCATCATCTGGGGGATCCATCATAATTTTTACTCATAGGTCTATTGAGGTGTTGTGAGCTTTTGTTCCAAGAAGGTGCTTTTAATCTTTCTTTGCTCCTGAAGCTTCAGTGATCCAGCTTCTTATAATTAGCTAGCATTGAGCCGAAAAAGAACTTTCGTTTTCAATGGTTGGTAAGGGCAAATTTTGTACGACTTTCATTATCAATATTTATTTCTGCAGGGATTCCAAAGGCATTTACTGCTTATCTCTTAATTTGCTTTTTTCTGTTTTAGCTGGAAGAAAGTGTGTCCGATGAATATCCGACGAAGTGCTGTAGGGGCTGCAGTTCTCGGTAATAAAATCTATGTTGTTGGTGGATACGATGGAAATTCCTCTTTGAATAGTGTAGAGTGTTACGATCCAGAAATGAACCAGTGGCGATTTGTGGCTTCCATGTCAACACTGCGAAGTGCAGCTGGTGTTGCAGCTTTGAATGGTATGATCTTTCATATGAACGAATACTTTGTCAGTATTGCATTCAATATTACATCTTATTTTAAAAAAAATGCAAAATATTTTTTATGTGTTTAAAAACTATAACTAATGGCAGCTTAAGATTGTGGTAGTTAAGTACTGGAATATTTAAATGTATGCAAGAATCCGATTAGGATTACGAGAAAGTCTTTGTTTTTATTAGGTAAGTTGTACTGTGCTGGAGGACATGACGGGTTAACGATCTTCTCCTCCGTCGAAGCGTATGATAGTACCCAACGTCAGTGGCGTATGATTGGACCTATGAATGTCAGTAGATGCAGACTTGGTCTGACTGTTTTGAACAACAAGCTATATGCTTGTGGCGGCTATGATGGCACAGCCTTTCTTAACTCAGTTGAATACTATGATGCCTATAATAACAGGTTAGTTGCAT
Organism: Craspedacusta sowerbii; assembly: GCA_003687565.2. Taxonomy (NCBI): domain Eukaryota; kingdom Metazoa; phylum Cnidaria; class Hydrozoa; order Limnomedusae; family Olindiidae; genus Craspedacusta; species Craspedacusta sowerbii. The sequence goes on from QQSS02178153.1 coordinate 7,888, forward strand.
AAATTTTGCGAAATCCGGATTGTCTTCCTTCAACTTTAACTGCCAAATCTTGGTTGTAATTGTATTTTTTGCGGATTATCGTGCCTCTTGATTTCAAATGCTTGTCGAAGTAATGCTCTAAGTATGGTCGGTTATGGCGTTACAGCTATTACTCATATATTGATGTATCACTTCGAGGGAAAAAAAATTTGAATCTGTGGTTTTTCTATAAAGTTTTGGTACATGTTTAAGTCGTAAACGTTTTCTGTTTTTTTTTTTCATTACTGTTTTGCAGGTGGAATTTTGTAGCATCCATGACACAGAGACGCAGCCGTGTCTCCGCTGTAACTTTAGGTGGGAAGATATTTGCTATCGGTGGATATAATGGTGCTGCTAATTTAAGCACGATCGAGACGTATGACCCGTGGACCGACGCATGGCAGCAAGTTACGGAAATGGGGATGCACGATGGGGGAGTGGGCGTTGGTGTGCTACCAAGAGTTGCCTGAAGTCCAGGCGATCGTTAAATATGCTCTCTTCTGTTGTCTCTATGTTGCTGTTTGTTGCAGTGTACTGGTCGTGGCAGAGTAGTCAGGCGTATGCTTGTTCTTTCTATCTGCTGTCGTACTGTTTGAATCTTTACTGCGATCTCATGATATGGCCGGCACGTCTTCCTCGAGTATTTGGCACCGCACCGGGTGGATATAATTCAGTATGATTTCATTTTTCTGTAATCAAATGTTGGTTTATGTCTGTTTTTTTTTGGGGGGTATTTTTCAATTAAGCAGTTTTCTTACCATTTTTTTTGTTGGATATATGTTATTTATTAGTTTGCATGCACTGTTTATTGTGCACTAGAAGGTTTGGCTGTAAAAATTGATTATGTTCAAGGCAAAACGTGCTAGTGTGATTTGATATGAAACTTGTGATGTATTCATTGGAACTAATGGGTGTTTATTATGGGAATTGTATGTTGATGTTGGATTGTGTTGGCTGATGGTTTACTGTGTTCTGCATTACGACGTTTTTAAGGAGGCTTCCAGCTTGGTGCACCAGTCAGCAATGGCACACCAAGTTCCTCTCTGTGACTTCCTTGCAATTTGCTCGTGAAAAGCGGCCATCATGCTGATCTCACGGCATACTTATGAATAATTGAAACCGCGGGACTAACTACGGCAGCTCTGTCCAGAAGATGAGCTTAATTGCGCATTTGAAGACCTGAAAGGAGTTGGATTCGAACATGAAGTCGCCTTCAGTAGCTTTTGCTTATTATGAATATAGAAGAATGTTAATTGTTGAAATGTAGGTACAAATGAAGATATATGAGTTCAGATAATTTAGAGCATAGGAGATTTATTTGCCTTGGCAAGCATGCGGCAACAGCAAGGCAGCACATTGGCGGTATGGTTCGCGACCATCTGCTTGGCAACGTATGGTAAGCCTGCGAGAGAACATTTGCATTGGCGTTTGCTATTCTGCAGTGCACGATGTAAAATCTGTGTCGCTTTACATTTTTTTATCATTTGCGAGGAGGATCTGATATCAGTTTTGCCTCATGAGGAAATACTGGCATCGGCCAAGAAATTACACTTAACACAGCTACCACGAGGTCACGCAGTTCGCAGCCCTTTGTACGCTTCGTGCCGCTGAAAAACGCTGTGCGTGTCAAAGCGGTCCCCGAGCATGTATCGTGTAGTTGAAGCTATTCTTCGAACGAATGAGGGTGTATTTTAATCTGTGTACGTAATGAAAGCTGTTTGTTTAGGCGGCCTTGCTGGAAACGGAGCGGAAGCGCGGCGCAATGGAACGGATGCCAGCGTGGCTGCTTATAATGAAGATGACACCAGTGTTGATCCGAAACTCATTGACGGAAGGTCGTACATTGATCGACTAGCGTCTTCTTGGCACGTCTTCGCGAAGGCAAATGACATTTCAAAGCGCGAGAAGTTGCGCAAGGCGCTTGCAGACGCCCTGCGCTCCATCGATGGAAGGAAGAAGGACGTCATTTTGAATCAAATCAAAGATGACACTGTGAAAAGAATTAAGCACGCAGCTAGTTTGTTAAAAGAGTTCAAGCGCATGTATTCCATTTCGGCAGAAGTGACTAAAGCATCTCAGGATTTCGATCAGGCCAGATCGTCACTAGTCAACTTAACTTCTGACAACCTAGGGCACGCTATTCTTAAGAGGTTCTTAATTCAACATGATTCCCAGACATCGCGGAAACGCAATGAAATCGGAAAGCCATTGATTCTAGATAGGGAGTGGGTTGACAGACTAATCAATGAAGTTGATGTAGATGAACTAGCTTCCGCGATTACTAGGCGTTCTAATAGGCCTTTGTTTACCTCGAACTCAATGAAAACATTTATAAAAGCGGGTGGCGACAATGTCAATGGCAAGCCTGCAGTGGTCTTTGCAACAACGGACGTGAAACAAGCAAAAATAAGAACAGCCAGGCGGAGTATAAACGCCGTAAAGCTCATTCTTAAGTACATGCCACATGAAAACCGTTCGCTGCCGGGTTATCGACCGGCGTTGCTTTCCATGACTTCTGATCGTGAAAAGATGGTTACTCAGCGTGCGCTAAGGAATCCTAAAGTGAGGTACTATAAATCAGAAATCGTAACACAGTCTGGTCTAACTAAAATACCGTCAGCTACTGGCTCTGAGTTGCTAAACCGCTCCGTTGATGCAGCGCATTCTTTCGGCAGTGGAGAAATCACCAGGGAAGTAGCTTCAGTGATGGATAGTTTACTTGACACGGATGTTACAACGAGAAAAAATGAGTCTTCAGGAAATGAAGAATTGGGGATGACAAAACTTATACGGCAGCCTGACAGGATTGTTTCGATATCGGATAGAGCAGCTCCTGGCGCAAGGAAATCGGAAATGCTACACGCAGCGGATGCGGTTGTTGAACGAACTATCGAGAAGCCTATCAAGTCTACGCCGACGTCTGATGTGACTGGCGTGAAGAAGTTCGATGGTACTAACAGTACTGTAAATATTGAAGCCAACATAGACGAGCTAAGGAATGCATTACTTAACATATTAAATCGTACTAACAGTGAAGATATGCATCCTCATGGTACTGATGGCTCGAACCCTGGTGTGGAAGGTCGCCTTAATAACGGCGCTTCAGTTCCATTTCAAACGCCGTATGTCGCAAATCACACCAACTTAAAAAAGACTAATCCAGCGCTCGATTCTGTTCATGCCGAAGTAACTTCCGACCCAGGACAAAATAAATCTATGCCTTCGACAGACATTCATGCCCAGCAGAGACAGCTGATGGTTCTTACGGAGGCGGAGACTATTCGTCGACAACAAGAAACGATTCAGCGATTGAAAGAAGCAAAGGCTGCACATAAAAGATATGAAGAGGCGAAACACGTGTTAGCCGAGAAAGTTAAGGAATTATATAACTTAGCCAATCAGTTTGAAAAAGAGGAGACTAATGACCAGATTCTTGAGGTAAAAACTTTCATATCCGGTCTAAAGCAGCAGAAACGCGACAACGAACATCCTGGAGTTGCTCTGTCTCAAATTCACAGCCACAACTCAAAAGCCATACAGACAGAGACTGACTCAAATTCAGCTGACCATCGCGGATTTACAATGGGGGCATTGGACGAGCGTAAAACTACAACCCACGAGGTAGCACTTCAAGAGCCTGCGCTAACAGCTAAAGTGACGAAAGTTTACGATCTAAGTTTGCCTGTGGATGTGCAACCGGAAGATGTAGGAGAGATAAAAAAAGCGGGTAAAGCTGGTGGGCATGAAGACACCTTGAAAGTGCTCGCTGAAGCAATCAAGCAAGACATGGATGAAATATCGAAAAATGAGAAAAAGAAAAAGCTCCTAACTTCTGTCACTAAGTCAGTCCTGTTGGACTCCTTTCCGAAAAAATCTGCACTTAACCTTAAGCAAGGAAATCCTGTCACTGTTGCAGTTGAAGAGAAGTCTTCTAAAAAGGTGGGTGATGCAGAAATGTCAGACGTTGATGACTACCTTACAAAAGCCCTTGCCGAAATTATGGCTGATGCTTCGAATGAGTCCAAGGCCAGTGATTCAAGTAGCGGTGGGCGAGAAGGAAAGCAAAGCAACAAGCAATCCAAAAGTATGGAGGAGAAGAATATGAAGATAGTGGAAGAAGCTATGAAGGCACATGCCAAAAATCCAAATTTGGCGCTGCCACTTGTGAACAAGCAAGGTGAAGAAATGAAGCTCAATAAAGAAAACACAAACGACGAGGCAAGAGGAGAAGCAACCCAGCAAGACAAGAATGAACAAGCAGCCAGCAATGGTAAGCAGCAAGAGAAGAGCTCGGGAAAAAGTGTTGACGAACTTCGAAGTTCTGAAACAAAAGCTTTGCTTGACAAAGCAAGCCATTTGGAAGAGCAAGTGGCAGCCGCTCAGGAAAAACTCTACAGCAGTGCAATCAGCTTGACCCCTGAACTGCAGACAGCCAAGGACATCGTCAGCCAGTCATCATCTAGCAAGAGCACTCAGACCTTAGCCGATCCATATGGATCGATCCGCGAAGGCACCGAGAATTCGGAACCTATTGGCGATCCTCGCATGGAGGAAACTGTAGATCCAGAAGAAGAAGATGATGAGGACGTGGAGGATGATGAGCGCCACCATGACCATCATCTGCATCATCATCATGGACACCGCCATCCCCATGATGATGATGACGAAGAACTTGATGAAGTAAGTACGCTTCATTGCTATCACTTCATTGAAAGTGTGTTTGTGTAAGTGAATGAATATATACGAATTCATATTACGCTTAAGTCATCATTTTCATTTATGGCACTTTTTCTACTTAATAGCATCGAAGTCCTATGTTCAAGAGAATTTGGAGGGGTATTCTTAGCTTTATATATGGGCTGTATGCCCCTGCCCCAAATTTGAAATGCTTAAATGGCTGTACTTAGCAAATCTTTTCTAACTTGGAGGCTTGGTACTGCAGATCGGTTGCACTCGATAGTGGACGAAGATCTGGTGTTTTCTAAGCTTAGCTTAACATTCTCGAGTATCACTGTATAGAAACAGATTTTTGAAATCCACTCTTTAGCATAATTTCAGCAGATACTTGAGAATTATGCGTCATTGGGCAGGACAATATATAATCCTAACATGCATCCAGTTGGTACAAAAAGAAGTAGAGGGAGTGCATTCAATCAATATAAAATTCTCTTTCGCCAACGCTTCGGACATCTCGCACACATCCTTTAACTCATGAAATGCGCTGTGGTTTCAGAAACAGGACAAAAGTGACATCTCCCTGCAAATATATACCTTTATTGCGCTCTCTGCAGCCTATATTCCATATTTGATATCATAAGATAGTAGTAACTCTCATCTGTTAAGGACGAAGAAGAACCTGATGAAGATGAAGATGATGAGGATGAAAGCGACGAAGATTACAAGAAATCGCGCGTTCATTATCGACAAGAAAACGCTCGCAAGCGAAGCCATACACGTGTTGAAACCGGGCCAGCGGCAACAAGTATAGGCAATTCAGGAAGTTTCAAAGAAGATCTTCCTAATCAGGAAGAGTTGGAGGATACCAAGAAGTCAACAATTCCGGGTTCTATTTATAGATTGAAGTTGGTTACCATACGCAAATGACTTCTGTCATCGCTGGAGTTCTCTTATGCCTTGGCAACACTGTGCGAACTAGAAGGAAACCCCTGATGAAACAAAGTGGTTCCTGCGAGATGTTTTAAAATTAGCATAGATAGATACTATTTCAAAGAGGTCACAATTTCACGCGTCTCACGAATTGCAGCCTGTCGCTGCGAGTTAATTTTCCGTCGCTCTTGTGCTCGCTTTTGTAAGGCTGAGCGGAGAAGGCGTTTCTGATCAATCTCGTCTCTTTTGCTACTACAGGGCAGTCTGTACGCCACAAACATCGGGAAGACGCTGAAAGTGACGCAATTCCTAAGAAACCCGAGGTCCTAGTCAGCCTTTCGAAGCTTAAGGTAAAGCTTCTCGAGTCGCAGTAGGTCCGATACAGACAAACTAATTCCATACTTCTCTGCATAATCGCGAAGGATACTTCTAAATGTGTGAAGGAGAATTAAGTTACTAATAAATTTCAACGGAAAGAACGCGCTTTTAAACTTGCAGAAAAAGTTTCGACATTATTTTTCGAAAAGAGACGTTCACCCGTCTTTTGACGAGTTTCTCAAGCTATTGACCTTTGTCATATAAATTTGGTCTCATATGGACACTTCTCCATGGTCTTTTAACAGTAATAGCTCTTGGTCGGGCTTTCAGACGGATGTAAAACACTCAACCGGCATAATTCCGTTTCTCGTACATCAATTAAATAATTTCTTCATGTTAAAATAACTGCTTCTGATAAGTCAGTGGTAGCGAATGCGTAAGATTGTAGTGTGCGTTGTTTTAAACTTTACAATTTAAGAATCCTCCAGACATGTTGCCAGAACCGAAGGCCATTTGAAAACGCTTTTTCAGCTGAAGTCTGCTTCCAGGCTGTCCATCTGACTTGGCTAGAACATGTGTTCCACCATGTTTTAAGAATATGAAAGTATCGCTCAGCTTCTGCTCCTCTTCTCACTGCTAGGCTATTGTGTTAGTATTCATATATATCATTGCTCCGAGCTCTGTCTGCCCCTGAAACACCTACAAAATTACCCCTCTCGGCTAAGCTTGGAAATAGGTTCTCGTTCTGTTCAATGCAACACGAGATTGATTGAGACTTTTGAGAAAGTTGATTATGTAAAGCATGTCCACTTGTCCACACCAACTAAATAGTTGCTGTGCAATAAATTGTCTGCAAC
>QQSS02178175.1:0-14686 GCA_003687565.2 Craspedacusta sowerbii
TGATGATGATGATGATGATGATGATGATGATGATGATGATGATGATGATGATGATGATGATGATGACGATGATGATAGTGATGATCATGATGGTGACACCAACGAGAGTAACCCAAGAAAAAGCTTACCATTCTTTACGATCTTTGTAATGGGAACAAATAATCATCCACACACTCTCTTCCACGAGAAATCTTTCGATTGCATGCGCACCAGGAATTGGCTTGTCCTAAACACGACGCTCATTTTAAATAACGCTCAAGAACACACCAGCAAGGTGACGCAAAATTGAGACTCAACCCAAAAGGATAAACAAGGTAAGAAAAAAACAGGGATCTTGATAAGCCAAGAATTTGGTAAAGAAGATCAATCGAGATTACAAAAGTAAAAGGCGAGAACTTCACCTAAAAAGAATGATGGCCGCAATAAAATCAAGCAGTGCAATAGTTTTAATAATAGTCATATACACACACGCACACACCTACACAAGGTAAGACTTCTGCTTAAAAGAATAATGGCCGCAATAAAATCAAGCAGTGCAATAGTTTTAATAATAGTCATACACACACATACGCACATACACAATCACACACACGCACACAGAAAATCCAACAAAGAGTTTTATTAAAGCAGTCTTGATCAAGATACCACCCGGGAGAAAAGCAAACACACTGATGTACACATTGTCAGCACGAGACCAGTTCCATGAAATTACCACTTGTATCAAACTCCAGTAAGGTTTACTATTAAGAAAAGAACGTGAAGGTGCCCCGAGCACAAAGATGTATTCCAGAAAGGTTGGATGTAAACATACCTCCGGAGCATCCGCATAGTCGAACATCCTGAAGATGACGTGCGGGATAGGATACTTTACGAGCTCGGAATGCGCTGGCAGCTTGAAGGCGGGAATCGGGTGCTGAAGACGAACAGGGCGAGTGATTAGTTTACACAGCCAACAATAAGGAGCGGGACACGAATTGAAAAAGTTTCACATAAAATCTAGCTAATTATGTTCTGGCGCTTGGCGATCCGACGAAATGCGACTAACAGTGCAGCCAAGAACATCGCAAATCATCTCCTTCAACGCACCGGAGCACACCAATCACAACAAGACTAAGGAGGGGAAGGGGTGCAGCCATTTAAAAAAAATAATAATAAATAAGCTACACTTCCGAATCTCAAGAAAAGGCTTCAAAAACTAATCGTTGGTCAAGCGTCCCAGAGCGCGGTGCCTTACGCGGGCTCCTCGTAAGACATTTCCGGCACATTGAGGGAGAAGCCTCCAAGTGCTCCAGCCAGAGCTCGGTCAGGCTCTTGGCTCGCGGCGAGTCGGTGACGAATCGAAGATTGCAACGACAAAAACTCGGCCACATAAACCCTACAAAAGGCCAGATTTTTTCGCGTCGGCACTGAAGACAACTCCCCAATCATGTGTTTACGAAGAAGCAAGACACGGCATCCTGATAGGAATTGACCACGCTACGTACAGGTAAGGCCTTGCAAAGAATGCTGCTAAAGGCTTGGTACGGACGTCGAATGTGCTTCTCCTACATAAGAAAAAACAAGCAAAAGAGCTGACAAACCAAGCTCGCAAAGGTGATCACACATGCTCTTGATCTCCGAAGCACGGCAAAGCTAAGCCAGTCCAGAAAGGTCAGTCAGATTCGAACGCTGCAACCCTCAACGGAAATCAATCGTGCGCGATACACAGAAGAACACCGAAAAAAAAACTTAAGTCTTTGTATGTTAACGGTACTAATAAGTACGCATTTAACCATTCAAAAAGGAGTAAACTATAACATTTATGATATGAGCAAACTTGCAGTAGTCATAATTTTCGCACGGCCCGTGAAGCATTTTTTTTTCTTATATATCAAAGAAACACTAAGAGCCCTCGAATACTCCTCTAGTACTCACACAACGCAGGATTAACTCTACAACGCACAACAGAAAATAACTAAGTTTGCTTTGTTGCAACAAGTGCGATGCCGCGACACATAACATGAGCGACCCTCGAGTCAGCAATGTCGTTTGACAATATAAGGGCTCCCACCTGCCACATATCTTCTCTCATTCCTTTAATCTGCTCCCACAAGCAATCCAAATACTAAAACAAAACATTGATAGATACAAAATACATACAAATATAAATATCTTATATACACCGTACATATACATTACATATATTCATATTACATACTATATATGTTCTATGCCACGAAGGGCATAAAATCTAAATATCGACAACATATAGTAGCCACTGATATTTCAACCAGACAATAGGATGCAAGAATGGCGAAAAACGATCGAAACTTGTTACAAATTTGGTCCTCAACAATCCTTAGTCAAGATATCCTGACCTCCTCCTGTGGGTGGGGCTGGTCTGAAGACCACACTCGCAGCGCTTTCAAGTGGAGCTTTTTTCTTGTACTGCAAAGAAACATGACACTAATCGATCCTAAATAAGGGCTTATAAAAGTCTACCACTCCCACAAAGCACGTCCAACAGTTTATAAGGTACCGTGGTACTTATTTATCAAAGAAAATTTTTTCAGTTTTCTGATGACGCACCCTCTGAAATGGTTGACTTAAATGAAAAAATAAATGTACTGAAAATTTTATTTGAATAAAATTCATTTTAGGGGTCGCTACACAGCTTGCATCTATAAAAGTGATCGCCGAAGGCTCATTTGCTCACTATTCTACAATATAAACGTCTACAATAATACCGCGTAGTTAGACAGCTGCTAGGGTTTCTTCGCTGGATCAAGAAATCACTTGCATTTCTTCTTTTCAATAATAAGCAAGAACTGCTTCAAGTTCTCATCGTTTGAATGCAGCTTGTTGCACAAATGTCATTCGCAACTCTCATACAACCGACAGCGTTCTTTACCAACTGGTAGTAAGCCCTTGCAGACCAAAGCTTAACTATTTTTTTAACAAAGTTGGTGGCATCGATGATGGCGAAGAATCTATCACAGGTCTAGGCGACAAAGCCGTCGAAGCTTTGGGACTTAACCAACGCTTGCAGAAACTGAATATCAGACGTTTTTGTCATAGACGCTTCGTAGTCCGTGGAATCAGTTCTTCTGGCAAGAACCACGAATGCCTTTTTTATTGTTAATTATCTTTGCGATCTGAGAAACTGCCTAACTCGGTTACTTAAATTTTTGAATCTACTTGAAAAGGTTGAGATCAACAGGAGGCGAGATTGCGCTGACGGCGCTAAAAACCAGGCCTGAAACCAAAAAAATCATCATGTCTGAACTCTGTGAAGGGCCAAGAGAAACAGTAATGCATGCCTCTAAGACTTCCTCTAAACTGCGATCATAGCAAGAAAACCAGAGCAGATCTTTGTCAAGCTTCTGATTCCAGTGGGATGCAAGCACCATTTCTCGGACCACTTTAAAGGAAGTAGTGTCGAAACACATGCATTGACTTCATTAGGTATGTCCCACACTACAGTTGCATCATAAACAGCTGCCCCTGCAGCTTCTCTAGTTCAGACAGGAGAGAGACACGATGGAAGCCAGTCCACAAACTCTGTACTACTAATTGATTCCAGTAATTTCAGATCCCAGTGGATTGTTAGCGGTATTTTTGGCTTGAATTCTGCTTCTCCGCGATTCTTACCCTACATTTCATCCTTTTCCTTCAAAAGTACGATTGACTGATAATAAAATCCGCAGGGTCATAACAAAGGTGCGGCAGTGCTGGAATGAGGACTACTGCAAATTACTGACCGTTGACATACCCGAGATGTACAGCTAACTAGACATTCAGAACTTTTCGTGTGCCGTGTTTACATCTATATCTCATGGAAGTTGTGCCCGATGATGGCTCACCAAATGCTTCCTTTTCATTAGCAGATTCTTGTTCGTATTCGGATGTCTGAAGGAAAGCTCTCCCCCTCTGGCCACTCTGTCTTGTTCTTCTCTCTCCTATCGTCTCTTGAGTTTTCTTCTCTGCGGTGAGCATTTCTTTCTCTTTTAGCGAAGACCTTTCAACCCTCGCCATCTTGCAGGTCCCAACTCATTCTGGCTGTGAGATGAGCTAACAGAAACTCCCGGTCCTCCTGAATCATAATCATCACCACGCTATCCAAACGAGCTATGTTAAAAAGACACTCGGAAACTACGGTCTAGAACTCCTTAATAAATGAGAAGGAGACCAGAGATCTTCTCATGTAAAACAAGCGCCAAGTCAATCTTCTTTAAATTTTGGACCACCTAAAGGCTTGACAGTTACAGAATGGGTTTTGACAAATTACGGAGAATAAAATCAGATGCATACGCTCCCCCAATTTACGGGTATGCAGCCGACCCGAGACAGATAGCCAAAATACAATTAGTGAGGAATTCACACAAACCCAATATAAGCTTCTATCTTTCCTAGCATTCTTTCTAAGTCCTTGCCCTTTTTGGAAGCCAACTCCTTGCCACACTAAAGAACGATATAAACTCATGCAGCAGTTTTAAAAAAACACATTCGTCTCTCCACTTCTGTTCTTCAACAACAGTTTATTTTAGCGTAGAACGCTTATTCAATTCGACGCATTTAATGTAGTACAACTACCCTTAATCACATCATGAAGCTATAATCTAATGAAAACAACGCTAATGCATAAATCAATTTTGCAGTTACTAAGCTCCAAGTAGGCAGAGCATATCATATGCCACCAAATGCATAAAATAACTAACTCCAAACATCAGAACTAGCAGGAGGCAATAGCATCCTGTCTATGGCAGTCTTCGCTGAGGTTTCTTATACACCATGCTTAGAAAATTATTAAAAACTTTACAAAAACGAAGGCATGCAAGCTCTTAGTGATGCCATAAGGGACAATTCAAACTCGTTCGTTGATTGATCATAATTTTAGATCTCTGAAATGCATGGCATATTTGATCTTCAAATACAATCAATCTCCTGCTAAATCTTACCGTCCTACCAAACTACACGACTAGAGTTACATGAGTTGCATGATCTCTAAGCAATTACATTGAAATAAAGTCGCCCAAATAACTAAAACAGTACAAAATTGAAGTTAGATATTACACGAAATTAATACACGACTTCAGGAGCACCAAACTCCAGGAACTCATTGAGCACGATCGCGAACTGGCGATAATAACATAAGCTGCATGGAAAATGGGTCGAAACATGCGAAACATACTTAGAATGACAAGCTTTCTTTGGGAATTCGATCTATCGGTCATCTTTAAAATCAGTTCTGAAGCATATTCTGGTAAGGCCTACACATACGAGTTGACAATAAAATGTAATAAAGCTTGGTTAAAAGGGGCATGTCTCGAATAATAATTTAATACACATAAATTTGCGCTTACCCAAGGAAGAGCAGACAGCACTGTATACACTAACCAGTCAGAACGAACCTGGTAGAACAACACAGATTCTTTGCAAATACAACCTAAGCAGAAACCTTGTCTACGCCCTATACAAGAAACCTGAAGCCTAAAAGGTAGCATCAAGCTATGAGTCAATTAAAATTGGAAGCTTCAGCAGCTAATAAAGAGCCCGGTTTAAATAAGTTATTCAAGGATTCAGAGAACATAGTTTTCAAAGTATTGCAAATAGCTCATGTACTATCCCAGTAACGCAAAACATGATATAATAACTCTAACTCATACAACTCAATAGAAAATGGGCATATATTAAGATGAGAACCATACATGAAAGTACTTAGTAAATAAACAACACCGCGACTAAATTGAGTAACTTACACCAACATTTAAAGGTTAAGAATACCATAAAGTCTTGTATGAAAGACGGCAATCAACTCGATACATCGCCAACCAAAACACATAACAAGAAAAGGTACCTGAGGAACTCCATCCTCAACAGCCGCATCAACAAAAAGCTCCATGAACTGAATCAGCGATGCAGCAACCAAAAAATTGCAATTAACGAGATCAGCAAGGAATCGAACCTAAAAATAAGAAAGCTTATCATTTAAGTGACTACTAAACAAACACAAGCTCATTTCAAATGACCAAAAAAGCTTAAAGAGCATGATTTACAGACTTACCAAATCATTTACTGACAATTATAAACTCCATAACTATTGATTTAAAGACCTAAATAAAATACAAACCATCAGCCTTGCTCTGTGAAACTGCTGCTTCTGAAGCACTTCCCATAAATTGCTCATAACCATTTCTAAGAACTAATGTTAAGAGATAAAAAGAAATTCAAGCAAAAAAATCACTTCACTAAGCTAGGCGAAACCAATAGTCACGTATTAAGTTAGAGCTAATCCATGATACCCTATGAAACACAAAACCAGTAACAATGCTCTGTCACGTTACTAGATGACAAATACACAGACAAGGTGAACACTGACTTAACATGTTCGACGCTTTAGCAGCAAATATCTTGCATTCAAATAATAATCAATAAGCCTTACCTCACCACCAAACTCAAAACTCTTTTCATTCAGAAGACCCATTAACGTAGAATAAATAGTGGCTTTTTCAGGAAGGTTGGTGACACTGAACAGCAGATTGAAATTAAAATTAGCATGCAAGCAAAGGATTTAAAATACTTAGTGAATTCAAAATTCCAATTCACTTTGAAGTATTCACGTTATCATTTGCTCGCAAATTTGTCAAAACAAAACCATGGATCTTCATTCAACCTTTGCAGACCTATGCCAAAATGATATTGCTTTTGATTTAAAAGAACATAGTTGGCAATATGATAATCCCCTACAAATTAAATACAATTACCAGGTACATAATATCTGTAATATTCGCTGCTTGTAGTTTGGAATGTCTGCTTCCAGAACATTTGCCAAACCTTCCAAGTTAGTCTCCAAAGATGATGAGCTCTAATATTAAAAACAAAGGCTGTCACATAAAGGCAAGGAACACTTTCACAAAGCACAGGTCAATGAATGTGCATACAATTTCGCATAGGTAAATCAAATACACCTGTTTGGGCACATAATGAAGGACACCCTTGCCACAAAGAAACCACAAAGTAAAGCAAGTATAGAGGTACAAAGTTTTCAATTCATTTACCAGCTATTGAATGCAATATGAATGATCTCATTAAAGTTAGACATCATCAAATGAGCTTAAACAGATCAATTCAATATATGGAAGGAGCCTGCTGCCAATTGTGCTAAGCAGCATGAAAGGATGAGACCACCCATTACATCATGTTTCAGTAACTTTAAAAAAAAACACAACTTTTAACTGGTAACTACATGTAATAATTGAAAATTAAAAGAACCACATGCGCCAAACATTCTTCAGCCTTTTATAATCCAACAAAATTTGAAGCTGCAAGTGCTTGACACCAACACTGGAACATAAAATAAAAGAGAGGCTTACTTACTTTTTCACCTACTCTTGTAATAAGTGACTCTAACCTATCTTCAACATCCATAGGTCCAGTTCGGGTACGCTTTCTGTCCCTAGCTCCTATAATAAAATAGAAACACTCTGCATATAGCAATTAACAACAACAAAAAATACTCTATAACATTTTGACGCAGCATGCTATCATCAGAGATTCTGTAAAACAGTTTGCAGCTTGCAACAATTTCAAAAATCTAATCTGGAGCAATTACCCTAGTACATTTAAGTTCTGGGACACAAAATCTATTACCAGATTTGCCTCCGATACTTTATACTCGGTGCAGATTTATGAGAAAATCACAACTTGTACCCAAGAAAAGCACGAGGAAGAAAAGTTGAACATTTTATTAAAACTAAGAAAAGCTCCATACCATCGCTATCAAAGTCGTGATAGCGCTTCCTATGCTCTGACATCATGCAAACTTTCAGTAAGGGCACAACACTATTTGAATTAATTTAAGTATATCTTCTAGAAAGAATAAATAAGAAAATCTTTGCTACTATCATAAAATAATAAAGCGTCTAGTAGTTTGAACGCCTAGGAAAGCTTGACTTCGCTCTGAATCATAAATAATGCGAATCCCATTTCAAAACTTCCTTCTAAAGCTTCTTGAGACACCTAAACAAGTAAACTAAAATCAATAAAGACGGCTTTATGAATCAGATGTATAAGTTATGATGGCACATTTTACAAGTCATAAATCGATAGAGGAAAGCAATCTAAATTCCTAATTATGAATAAAAAACCCTCTGCCTCTTACTTCCTGTAATCCATTACAACAAAGATGCCAAATCAGTTCAAATAAAATGCAAAGAATATAGTACACAGCGCTGTGTATGATGTTTTAAAAAGTGCACTACCAGGCATGCACACATACCAACTGTGATAAGGCCAAAGAAGCTTCACTGTTGGGATCAAACAGAATAATATTAGCAAGGGACAGCCTACACCTGATCAAAAGGTAGGCATGATGAAGCTCTGTTAACTAAAAATATTTTTAAGTTTATTAAGTAAACAAAAAAAGAACATTTAATGCCTCACTAAAGACCTAATTAACCCATTCAATTCTGTCTATCTTGGTTATTAAGTCACTTAGATTACTTATATAGACTTAAGATAACTGCTGAAGTACATATAATGCAACTGCTGAATCAATGGCAACATAGATATTCTTAAATGTATTGCAAGAACTGCAGGGCATCGTGCCCACATGTGCACCAAATAACCAACACCTGAAGCACAAGCATGAAAAATGACATCATTTATGCTCTGCAAATTTATGGAAATCCAAATCAAGACAATCAATTCTGATCTTAGTTGCAGTTGCAGGTCCCTTCCAAGAATCAATAATGTCAGACAGAGCAACATCCTGCTTGCTGGTTGCTTCAGCTTAGCCAAAAATGAGTTCAGATTAGCCAACCTTAAACAATGTTAAGCACAGAAGATTTATCAATAAGTTGCTGAAACCAGACGTACAGAAGATAGAGTGAATAAATTCGATAAAAATGTCGCTCCGTGCATGAAAGGGAGAAGTTCAATTATATTAAGTGTGGTTTCCGTTATAACGCTTCAAGTAGAAACCCTACTTAAATTTGCATCGCCTCGTGATTATTTTACACTTATATGAGCGTCGTATATTGCAATCGCTGGTTAAGGCTACCATCTAGTTATTGCAATGAAGGCCATAAATCTGATGAAATAGCAGGCGCAATGTAGTCGGCGAAGTGCCATCTCTTCGTGGACTTACTGAGCATACTTGAGTCATGAAAGACTACCAAAGCCGCGTGCGTACTAGGGTACGCAAACCAATTAAAAGTTGATTACCATGACAATCTCACCATGACTTGGCTCAGAGAAATCTGTGGCTGAGGAGCATTATTTAATTGGGAGTTACAACCACCGGCGTCCATATAGTAAATATTCAAGTTGTAGGCGATAGTATGCGGATATCACACAACCTACTGCGCTAACAGCGTAAGCCCACAGCTGCTCTGCTATGTGTAGAAAGCTAGCTATCAGCCGTAAGAGAAATCGAAAGAAGAAATGACATTGCCACTTCCTAACTTCATATTCCTAAAATAGAATCTCGCAATGCCATTTCTACAACAATAACCTATTTCTTCTCGGATTCCCCACACAAGCAAGACGAAATCTAGGCTCAGGATGACCTTTCGTGCTGTTTTAGCTTGCTCCCTTAGAATGTTGTCAGCATTTGTCTAGGAACTTTGTTAGTTACTCGCTGGCTCCGACTAAGACCTCATTTGTAGGCTTTTGTAAGAGCTCAAATTTTTATGACATAATTTCCAGTCATAATTTACAGCTCCTCATATTGCAACCACGCCGGGTGACACAGCGCTCACAGACACTGATCGATAACATTTTTAGCAACAATAATAAGTATAACACGGTGAGTGGCAATCAAACCTGCACAATATCAGACCATTTTGCACAATTCACCATCTTCACTGATTACAGGCTGAAGATGAAATGGAATATAGAACGACCCGTTTACGGCAGATCTTACAATCATTTTAATGAAAGTGAGTTTGTTGAAGAACTATTTCATATCGCATATAACTATCGCAATTACTGTTTGGCGACGAAATTAACTCCAATGTCCTCGTCAATATTCTTTTGGAAAAATTTACAGACATTTTATATGTAATGGCACCTGATAAAAAAAACTAAGAAAAAAGAGATACTGCTCCAACAAAAAACATGGATCACAAATAATATTCAACAATCTATCCATGTCCGTGATAAACTTCTCAAAAGAGACAGATCAAATTGCTCGTAATGAAGCCTGTACCAAATACAAGACTCATCGTAACCTAATCGTAGGATTGATTAAAGAAAGTTTTGTACTACAATAATTACTTCCTACAAAACAAAAACAACATACGAAAAACTTGGGATGGTATTAAGTCGATAATCAAGCTGAACAAACAGTCCAAGGGATCTTTGCCTTCATAACTGATCAAAACAATCGCGTCATACAGACGTACAGAAATATTGCAAATTCCTTCAACGTCTATTTCGCTACAGTTGGTAAATCTCTCGATTCCTATTTCATGCATTTTAAACATTACAAACAGAAGGGATGTTCCCTAGAAACCTGAAAATAGCGAAAGTGGTTCCAACACATAAATCAGGCCCACCAGATACGTGTAGAAACGATTTCCCCCCTAACATAAAATAAGTAAAATTATTGAAAAAGCTATACATACGCGCTTCTACTCATATCTTGAAAAATACAATCTAATTTATGATCTGCAATATGGCGAAAGCAATTTTCCACAAGTCATGCGTTAATTAATCTTGCTGCTTCTGTAAGCAATATTCTTTACAGAGGCAAATTTGACTGCGGTTTGTTTCTAGACCTACAAAAGGCGTTCGACACTGTACACTTTAATATACTTTTACATAAACTTGAGGTTTACGGCGTTCGTGAGATATGCTCCAATTGGTTTAAATCGTATCCTTTCGGACGCAAACCGTATGTCACGATCGACAACACCGATTCCAATGTCAAAGACGTACACTGTGGTGTTCCTCAAGGATCTGTGCTTGGACCTTTACTGTTCTTACTATACATAAATGACTTCCATAGGTGCATCTCCACTGGCGTGGTGCAGCATTTTGCAGATGATATCACCACTTTATACAGGAGTACATTAAAAAAAATGAAAATGACAATGTCGGCGAGATTTCTAAAATATGCGATTGACTATGTGCGAACGGGTTGTCACTAAATGCAGGTAAAACTGAAGCAATTCTGTTTCGGCAGCGGAGTAAACGATGTTGCATAAGATTCACTTTAAAAATTAAGTCAAAATAAATTAAGTAAAGTATCTCAGCCTTTTTTTTTACTCATTTCTATCTTGGAAACCCCATATCTCCGAACTAGCGAAGAAATTAGCAAGGGCAAATGGCTTGCTATCAAAAATTCGACACTTCGTCTACGAAAGTACAATAAAATCACTTGATTTCAGCCTTTTTCAAACACTCGTAACCTACGGATGCATGACTAGGGGATTCGCGAGCGAGAGCCTTTTGAATCGAATATTTAAATTACAAGGGCAGGCGATCCGATTAATATCCTTCGCAGGTTGCAAAGATCGGACCTTTTATCAACATAGACTACTGAAGATGCAATTAAGCTCAAGTCGCGCCTGTTCATGCATGACTGGGCTAATCGCAAACTACGTAGAGTATTTGATGACTTCTTTTACCTAAGACCACCAAACTCGATCACTCAAGCCGGTGTTATACCATAGATAACATTACCACTCAGACGTGCTGAGAAGTAAGCGAGTAAAAATGATAAATACTTTAGTGCTGTTACTTACAATAACCTGTGCGATCTAAATGTCAAAACATCCAATTCAAAATCGACCTTCGAAAAGGAAATTGCGACTTTGTTACTGTCCTCGTATATGTAGCTTGTCTGCGCTCTTGTTTTGCTCTTTTTATTGAACGTGCTATCCAACACTGGTGCCGTCTTTGCGTTATTGGTTTTATATTTCATTGTTTTATTCTTGGATGGGTGCAGGTATTGGTTTGTTACCGTAAGTTGATTGTTTGGCTCTAAGTTGAATAATACTTATCAATTTAAGAGGGACGGTTTGAATATATGTTGCTGATGTTTTTTGCACGATCTATCTTTATATTGAAACTAGTCTTTGTGTTGTACGTTTAATTTGGGTGATAGCTTACTTTTATATCTCTGTTTTTCGATGAATTGCAACTAACATACATTGACTTCGTTACTTAATCAACGTAAGAACTTCACTAAACATTGCCTATTCTATATGGTTATAAATAGAGCTCATGATAGGATGGCAACCTCAATCTCATTAGCCTCGGCTAAGAGGATGTCTTCCCCTTAATGAATGTGTAGCTCATAATTAGTTCGCGTCACACCAGCTGATAATTTATATTTTAACCATTTCTACTTCATTTTTGTGTGAATGTGAATGACGTATCTAACTTAACTGTTGCCTTCTTTTTTACGCATTTATTAAAAGAATAAGTTGTTGTAGTTGTTGTTGTTGTTGTTGTTGTTGTTGTTGTTGTTGTTGTTGTTGTTGTTTATCTGAGTTCGACTTTTACGTATTGAATCAATGTTAATGCTTACTGAAATATATAAATGCTACTGTTTGCTTTTACAGCAAACATCTCTGTGTATCTGCTTAATGAAACCACAAAGACCCCACTGACTTGAGGTATCATAGGTTTGAAACAACACCATATATGTAATGTAATATGCGTGCGGGGCCTCACAATTCCTTGAAATATGCATGGGTTTTGGCAAAATAAATACTATTGAACATTTGTATCTTATCTTAGGTGCGAAAGGACGACTTATTAGCGTTTCGACGAATACCGTTTGACGTGCCCACATATTACCAATTTACTGAAACATGTGTAAGATCGTGTAACCAAGCTATTTGGAAATTGTCAATGCTAGATGAAAGGCTTTAGTTAAAATTTTGCTGCGTTCATCAAAAGAGATAAGATTTCCTAAGATGGACGAAGCCCTATTTTTGTGATACATGTCTTGCACTTGGAGGCAGTGGTGCATATAAATTTAACAGTGACCCCCACTCGAGAGGTGTGCCATACTTTGGTTTACCTGCCGAGGATCCTTGAACGAACCGTGCTTTGTTTCTGGTGGCTATGGTAACTCTCTAATGATGTTGCAGCGTGATTGTAAATGGTTGCCAAGGTTGCTTCGTGAGCACGTGGTAGTCTTTGAAGCCCTGAGCTCTTTTTGATAGCGAAAGAAAGATAGCGATTATACTGTTTGATGCTGCTCCTGATTTAGCACAACAGACTTTGACCAAACTTTGAGAAATACAATCATCCGACTTTCTACCAACAGGAAAACGTAATCATCCATAACATGGTAAATATCACAGTGTAACTAATATCTACGGTGGCTTTCCTCCCCACATGACATCGTCCTCGGCAAGGTATGCGTGCGACTATCATAGTAGCTGACTAAGAAAATCTTTTTTCCTGTATAATAACCATGCCTCTCAGTAGATCCTTTGTTCTGCCCGCGAACTTGTGCCACACACAGTCTTTCAACGGGAAGAGCATTTACTCCTCAGACTACTCGGCTAGAAGTGGAATCAAAATAAGAAGTGGAACCAAGAAAAGAACTGCAACAGCACCAGCTACAACCTTAAATGTAAGAAAGTATTAATTCCTTGTTAATTTCTCATCCTATTAAATATCATAACTTACATTTATTTATATTCCATTATCAATGAGGTATTTGCTTTTGCTCTTCCAGTGTGATCATTTTTATGCGCAAATGCTTAAGCTTCTTTCCTAAGTGAAGTGCCTGTCACATATCCACAGGTGATTTCATCTCAAGTTTTTTTTCTTTGTTGAAGAATATGGTAGAGAAGCTGCTGATGACTGATCATTACAATCCTACTCCAGTCGGCTTATCAAACAAAAAATTTGAGGCAGCCCTTAAAGCTTTAAAACTACAGATGGAAAATACTAACTTGAGTCAAGAAAATGATTCAGGTTTGAGCAACTTTCGTTTCCTTACTGCTGTCTTCTTCAGTAATCAAATTTTATATTCTTAGACAGTGTTATTATGGTGAGCTACTACTATAAGCAGCTCATGTAGATCTAGGAATCATATTTTTGTTTCTGATTTCTGCTTGTGGATGAATTTTGTTTACTTTTCTCTTTCATTCCAACAGGCAATTGAGTTTAAAGCAAAATGAGGTCAAAAACATCCACTAACTGTAAGATAACAAAATATTCATGGGGATCGTGCTTGTTTTTGCAGAGGAATTGATAAATAGCAGGGTACTAATGGACAAATAGATTATACTAAGTCAACATAAACATTGATCAGAGTGTTTTGAAAGATAGATTACATAAATGCTGTTCAAGTATCATGCAAATGTGATGTCATGCAGGAAAATTGTTGCAATTGAAACAGCTGATTTAAAAAAAAACTTTGACTTGCATTCACAAGAAATGTTCCTGGAATCTAGTTGCAGCCTAACGAACGATGGGTTTATGTCTAATTTATAGGCTGAGCTTAGTGTGTGATACATCCAATCAGAAATCTGGAAATATATAAAATTCTGTACCTGACTTTATGTATGGATGAGAATATTACACACCCAGAATTCATTAATGAGCCATGTATATCAAGTGTTATGCTTATTGATAATCATACTAAATTGCATGCTCCCAGTTATATGTGCTTTAAATTTCAGTACACTTAACATTTCAAGGACATGATATATATATATATATACATATATATATA
>QQSS02178186.1:0-14684 GCA_003687565.2 Craspedacusta sowerbii
TATATATATATATATATATATATATATACATATAACTCCCGGTCAGAAACCGATACCAGCACAAAGTTTTCAAGGGAAGTCAATGAAGTAAGAGTGTTCTTTATGTTAAGTCATTCCACCTTTTGAAGCTGTTCGTTTCTTCAAAAAAAAAATATTTTAAAAGTGTGATTGTTGGAAGTAGAGTACGTTTTGTAGCTTCGACCGTTAATCTAAGTCAGAACTTGGTGGATAATCCAGTCATAGGAGCTAAAGTGCCACCAGTGTTGAGAAACAAATTTGTTTGATAGGGAAATCTGATTGTCTTGATGGGGTGGCAGAGCCAGCTGCTGATGCGAACGTGGCAAATTACGACGAATCTCCTGTTGCGCGGGAGCAGGGACTACTGTTGCTTTCCCAGAGTACTCTCCATTTGATGGATGAAAGCAGTGGAGCTGAGGCTGAATCCGGAAGATGATACCGTCCTGAAACAACCAGGTTGACATCCAAGTGAAGACTGTTCCCCAAGAATACTTGAGAGCTGTCCTGGATATCATGGGCATGAAATTAAATATTAACATATTCTGTACTCTATATTCCACACCAGAAGTCATTAGAGAATAAATACCCGGCAAAGGCTTACCAAAAAATTTGCTAAGCAGAGGTTTCGCTTCAGAAGGCTCCATTAGAATCCGGGCTGGCGCTTTTCATGGGTGTGGTGCATCGCGCCTGCTATTCAGCAGTGTAACTGATGCCTTAATGAGAATAATATTTGAAGACAGAGCGGCTGTCTGTTTTGGAACAAGTGTGCTCACCTAAGGTTTTAGCATCATAGCGTCTTCCACGCGAGCACCAAAGCCAATGGCATGCCTCTGAAAATTTTTCTATACAGCATTCGCTGTGGTCACAAAATCAATGCTGACGAAACAAAAATTTTGACATCTGATGTTCCTTGCTTAAGTGAGCTTTTCGGAAACACAGATAAACCAGCAGCAGCAGTTAAAGTATTATGGCATAGAGGAAAAGAAGACTATATCAACTCCGTCGTTAAGGTTCATACGCGGGTGGGCCGCGCATCAAAGGAATTCTGATCCCTGAGACGGTGTTTAGGTAGAGCAGAAGATCTTTTCAGAAACTAAGACTCGCCTATACGGAGCTTGATCATAGCCTTTCCGCAGAACAGTGCAGAAATCTTTACCACCCTGTTTTTGGATGGCAGTGTTCGTGATCATTTCAAGTTGTTAATTTGAGGTTCTCAATGACTATGATGAAGTAGAAGCATTTTCGAAGTTTGACTTGCTGAGTTGGGTAAATTCAATCATAAAAGTAGGCCCAGTAATGCTTCTATATGTAATCGATCCCGGTTTTAATATAAATAAATATGTTTGTAAGTTCCTTTCAACAAAAGCACATTTTAAAGCGTTGAAATCCACTAGGCGTCTGAATGCATACATGTTTTATCATTTTATATAATGATTTAATGATGCAAAATGATGCAGAAATCTTTACGATTCTCAAACCGACAATCGAAACTCGAAAGACGTTTCAATTACCATCGCAAAGTTATGAATTAAATTTTTTAACCAGAGAATGATTTGCTGAATGTTAACCGCGAGATTCAAACCTGTTTATATTTGCACATGTAAAAAGGGTGGCATTTAACACAGCAATCAATGGAACCATTTTTGTATACAGGTACAACTTTTAATATCAGTGAACACTGAAATCACGCAATTGATGGTCGGGGAAGATCTTAGATTCTCTAAGACGATGAACAGGTATTTGTTCGACATGATGTAAATGTATGCTGGCTATTTACAATAGATGATATTTCATTTTCTGCTGTGTTTGATCAAATCATGCATTCACATGTTTTTTCTTCAAAATATGGATTAAAAATCATGTCCAGCATTTGGATTTGTAATGCCGTAAGTCTTGTCACAATGGACGCAAAGAATTTGTTGAATGCAGTAGCAATAAGGATTGGAGGGTGGTGTATTATTCGAAGTACGCACGCACTGCTTTGTATAAACTTGCTTTTGCTTGACTAATGGATACGGGACTTCATTCCATTAGAAGTAGTGTCGATGCTATGGAAATTTTCTTAACATAACATAACAGCGCTAGAATATAAACAAATGTGAAGTGAATCTGTGTTGAGAAGCAACAAAAACAAACTCTCCTGCCATTGTCTTTGGGTGGTCTATGGAAGCGCTCAAAATTTGTGGATGCACTTGCAAACACGTGGTCTGTAAATATGCAATGTTAAAGCATGAAATAAAAAATGTTGAATTTTCCTTCTGGCTGCTTTTAATGTTTCGGATAATGAGGTCACCCTCTCTCTTCACAAAGCTAGTGGCGCCACAAAAGATTTTTCGTTATTAATCCTTTTAAACCAATCTTTATGGCAGCATGTTATTTTAGATGACAGCAGCTTACTGTGCATTACGATATTTACTTTCTTCCTAATCACTGCAGTGGCTGCCAAGTACATGTGACCTGTTTGCGCATTTTGGCTTCAAGATAATTTTATGGAGATCGGGTGCAGTTGATATATGTGTATATTGCTTGGCCACAGTTATTTATGGCCATGTATGTATCGATATTTTAATGTCTTAGTCATGTTTGTGTCATCCGCAACCGTAATTTTATTTCTGGGTTCACATGGGCGTGACGTGTTGCCTGGGATGTCGCCATTTTATGAGCAGGTTTATTCTTTACCTGGATTTCACTATGTTAAAGATTTTGTATAACCGTGCGCGTAAAATGCATTTTGTCAGTATCTATGAAATCTACAACAAGAATCAATGCATAACCACTGTACTTCTTCGCGTCTATCTTCAACAGTTAGTCTTATGGTCTTTGTTTGACTAGCCAGAAATTTCTTCTGAAAATGCACCGAAGTGAAAAATTTGTGTTCCATCCTTTTGAGGGCACAGCACAACACATGGTTTACTTTTTCATATCTTTCTTGACCTAGACACACAATATGAATAGTTAGAAATGGGATGCTATCTGCTAAGGAACTAAAATCATATATTTATCCCATTGGCCATGCTCGTAAGTCTTAATTGTATGAAAGTTGACATGATGCGCAATAAACTTTAAAATTCAGATAAGATCAGCTCTTGCTACAGCAAAACCAAGGTGGGCTAGACTCATTTCTCGTACAAAAAGTCTTATCCGTTTTTACAATGCCTAGGTTTTTTCCTAGCCTAAAGAAATCCTTGTGGCTGTTATAGGTTGAATAAAGCAACTTTTACTCACGCATCAACTCTAGGACAAAGATTTACCACTAGCCATTTGGGATAACATGCTCATGAAACACAGTTCAAGAACCTACCTAAATTTTCTGTGACAAGAAAGACTATACGTGCAGGAACACCATTTGCAACTCAGCTCAGACGAAGGCTAAGCTTAATCCAGCTTTAAAAAAATTAATAAATATTTCTACACTAGCACATCCAATAACTTTGGAAAACTTGCACACCAGTGGAGGCATAAGAAACGCGAGCATAAAACTTAAACATCGCTCTTTATTGTAAAATAAGTTTTTAAACAGGACAATATATATTACTCGAGAATTGTAGGTTATTTTCTAACGATGGACCTAAGAGGGTTTAGATCAAGCTGATTGGCGCAATTGAATTCTCGCTGAATTTCTTTTTTTTTCAGATAAGCATTGGAGCAGTGTTGCCAGGAAGAAAGAAGGACAATAAAGTGTCAATTAGGAGAAACACACATTCGCCACCTTGAAGTAGATTCCACAGATGGTTTCAGCTCGATTACGGAGACTTTTACACATGTGCCAACACCAGGATAAAGATTTATATCTACTACATTTATTCTGGATAACTGGCTGTTGGAGAAGTTTCAAGAGCCAAACACAATGTTTGGTCTAATAAAGACTAGATTTGCCGGGAACCTCGTTTGCTAATCCGCTCAGACGAAATGGAAGCTTTCTTTCGTTGAACTCCATCCTGTACGGTGCGTCAATTGTTCATACGAAAGAGTTCAAGATGACGGAATCTTCTTTTGCACTGCATATGCTCCGACGGAAGTTGAGAACCCGAAAATGACTGGGTCACCATATCGAAAGAGATAGCTCTCCATCGAAACTGACTTAAATTATGCTTGCGCAGAGAAGATAATTACCGTGTGCGTACTAATTATGCTTGTGTGGGGACTTAATTATATTGTGTAGAGTGTTTGCAGGTAGAGAAACTACTTAATTATGCATTGAACAATATATAGAAACTAGCCCTGTTGCATGTACGAAACTATTCACGTTTATAGAAGTTTTTATGATTTTTTGTGGGTGGTGGAAATTTTTCGGACGATTGGTGGCAATAGATCAGTGCGAAGGTTCAATTGAACCAAAGCGGCTGTAGAGTCACTTCTCTACTCCCTCTCGCCTTTCTAACACTATACCTTGGCTAAGTTACATATCTCTTTCCAAACGCGGTGTACACGATGAAGGGAAACATACAACGGCTGTCTCGATTTTTGGCACCAATACCTCGTCTGCCCTCTCTCAGAGGACAGTGGCATGTCACTCATGCGGATGTAATGCTGTCGTGAACGTCACTATCCCCAGGAGAACACCCACTCGCAAGTTTGTGCACACAAACATACGGCCTGTCTAAAGGATTGGTCGTCCCAATTCCCAACTACAAAGCCTAGATGCACAACGGGTGCCTATTGCAGAACAAGCAAGACTTGATCTGAATCACCTTCCTCTTCTTTGGGATAGAGCCTCTTTTTATTGTTTTCTTTCGACAAAAGAGAACTACTACTCACTTGTTCTCTTGGCTTCTCTGCTCTCTTTTTTCTACTCTACAAATTCATACAAAATTACAATAGTTAAGATGTCCGGCAATCTCCTTTCGTCCTCACTCAGTCCAGACTCGCCGTAGGACCTTCAAACTTGTCGGTTCCTTTGACGTCAAAGGAGAAAAAACAATGTCCTACGCCTACACTCTCAACGTTCCTGGGTATGCTCCAATTGACGTGGAACATTACACATTACCCAACTCCGCGCATGTATCGGGGCCTTTGAAGACGAAACGTTGTCTCGATATTGCTCAATTGACGCGGAACACTTCCACTTTTACAACAAATGCCGTCTCGAATGCTGTCCATTGTCTTTTTTTAGGCTTTCTCGACGAACGCCCACTTCATTTATAATGGACACTACATTTTCCTGCAGGCTTTTCATTGCCTCATTTTGGCTGCTCAAAATTTGCTGTAACGATGCAATCTGCAGAGGGAGTCTATCGCCCTTTTGGACCAATACCGCATTTGCTTTTGGGTATTTCGAGATATTTTCAAGAAATAGAAATAAACAACTTAACTAGCCTTTTGCGATGCTTAACCGCTTACAGGTCAGAATTCCACCGCTATTCCAAGTTATACATCAAAATTGTTATCTACCACGCTTGTCACGCTAAAAGTCTTTTTTGCTCTTGGTTTTCGTCAGCTATTAAAAGCATTCCGCTCCTCAGTCTCTTATAATCCAAGACCTAAGGTCCACCCCCCAGCTAACATTCAAAAAGACTATGCTTAATGAACTAAAATCGTGGCATCTCGTAGCATCGGTATATCGTTGATTAATTAGTTCATTTGTCGAAGCCTTTGATGACAGAAGGGAAACAGCAACACAAGAAGTAGAAGTCGCAAGTTGAAGAATCTGAATGCGATCAAGCAGCAAGGACAGTAAAAGCCCAACTGTAACCTGATTCCAACATTGCCGCTCAAACAGACCAAGCAAAACGCCGATAAGGTGCCCCTGACCTGGATCGAGAATTGTGGAGGCAGCTTTATATTGTGTCTATATCGACGTTGCCTGGCGACAAGCGCATGAACAACGGGTTGAAGGCGGGGTTTATTACTAGTATCAATCAGACTCTTGCAACACAAGAATATAAACTACTTGGACTTCCTAACTACTAAAATGGCGAGGCATTCATATTTGCCAAAGGTTTTAGACATTTAATTTCTGATTTTGGAACTGCTAAGCTGCGATCAAAAGTATGAATAGCGCGGAACCAAGTTTGGATTAAATGTGCGGTACTGAAACAATGTCGTCCATCAAGGCAACACTAGAGACGTCGAAAAACTGGCCAACCTATTTTGCGTAGAAAGAAGAATCATCGATGGTAGAACGAGAACAAGAAGGTGGAAAACTTGGAAAATCTACGGGAGTGGATAAATAGAGAAGCGGAGTTCTACCAGGTGACGGCCGAGAACAGAAATTGTCTAGGGACTTCCAGCAGGGAGCACGAACAAACGATTCTTTGTGATGATCAGGCTACCAATTCTGATCAATGAAGATCAAGCAAATTCAATTGAGTCTTGCATTGGTAAAAGCACCTGCCATGAAACTCCGACTATCCAGGCCTGAGTGTTGGACTAGCAAAAACAAATGAGAACTTAAAATAAATCCACCTTCAAAACCCCATAGGAGATTAAAAATAGCTTGCAAACATCAAACATAAAATAAAAGCCTTCAATTGTTAGTTACAATACGTAATCGTCAGCCAAAGACAAGAAGACGCTGACAGTCCATGAATGCAATATACTAGATAAATCTGCGATTATAGTCATATATATTCACATGCACTGTGAGTTACAATCACAAAGCAGATGTATAAATCCATTTAAGTAATCTCATGCCATAAAAGTTTCCTTGTATTGTTTTTATATTGTAGGAAATACTTATTAAAATATGCTATTTTTCTTTTTAAGATCATGCTTACCAAAAAACAGTGCTGCGTCTTATACTTTGAATATATCCATCCTTGCTTGGTGATTGAATTTTTCTAGAAATTGTTTTACTAGTTTATCTGGGACTTTCATACCATGCAAAATAGAGCTTCAAAAAGAGGTTAAGAATAACGTTTAAGACATCTGCCAATTTATCAATAAACAACTTTCTGCGCCTATTTAGATCGATTTCATTTCCAAAGAGTAATTTCCAATCAGCACTTCCTAATTCTTCGAGAAACTCATTTTCGTTAAGCTTTGTAAGACCGAACATGCATGGGTTTTGATTTGCTCTCTGTTATCTTTATTATGTGGTCAGTGAAAATAGTGAATTGCGCGAAGTGATCGGAGATTGAGCAAGTTGAATTACCAGTTACGGATTTATATTTAGTGTTATTAGGAAATGTATCATCGATCAGTGTTTGTGATCTTAACGTTACTCGGCTTGGATGCAATATAAGAGGCTGCAGGTTATGACCAGCTGCTATGTCAAGTCTGAAGAGCCTACTCAATTAACCACTGTTAAAAATTTATATTTAAATCACCACTAGTTAGCGCTAGCTTATTCCCTTCGAAAGTTGCGGGAGAATTTTCAGCAGGCAAATGTCTGCAAAGGATTCGGAAGATTTACTGGGGTGCTTATAAACGCAGCCGCAAATAATGTTTGTACTATTTTTACGTGAGATCTCTACAAATGTAGTTTCGAAGATGTTTTCAATCATGCAAAGATCATGTCTTATCTAACGCCACTTCGAAGGGAGTTAAGGATAGACAGAAGACTTCCTCCAGTATTAGTAATTGATATTGTATCGACAGAGAAATAATCGCTAATTTCAAGATTCATGATTGTCCCTGTAGTATTCAATAAGCGAGTTTTGGGAATTCCTATGACCTTAAATGTATAGTTTAGTAAATTTAGTGGGACTCACAGTTCCTTATAATGTTTGGTCAGAGAGCCGATCTTAAGTTGAAAGACCGCAAATTTATTTCCGACTTAAAATCTTGCCTCAGAAAAGTATTAATATTATGGTAATTTGAAGCATTTGAATAAAAGCAGAGTTACGGTAGTTTCTCAAGGAGTGAACGCACGGTGTAGTTATTAAGTACGTTAAGATTTAAATTCGGTGATTCTTGTAGGCCGGCAATGTTTAATAGTAGACTCTTATCATCTATGGAATCAAAGGAAAGCTCTTTAGACAGAGCGTGCACCTCCAAGCTTGAGTTGCAAAATAAATACGAAGTGTTTCATTCCAGCATTTACAGTGAAAAATGTCCTTAGTGAAGTGGTAGACCATATTACGCATGTCATGGGAGATGTAACGTCTATATCCTCTGCTTTTGGTTTTATTTGTGTGTGTTTTTTTTGTTTGTTTCATGTAGATCAAACTGTAAATCTCATTATAAATTACATATAGAGAAATGGCTGGTATCAGGGTGAGAAGAGAACATGTGACAATTAAACAAGCACTAGAAAGGTTGCGACAGGGCTATTTAAACTACTAAGAGTAATTATCTACACAAAAAAAGCACAAAAATGATCCCGGAAAGAGCTTGCGCGCACAAGGCACCCTACTTGTCAGAGCGTCTATGTGTAGCCGTTGTGCTTACTAATGGTTGTCAACCCACTTGTGCTTGGTTCAAACGTCGCACTTCTGTCGCGTCGAAGAAAATGATTTATGCTCGACGCGGCAGAAGTGCGAAGTGTAAATCAGTTCAGTGCGACAGCATAATTGCGTGCGGCAATCAACTCGAGCTCAGCAAGCTCTGCCGAGTTACAGTCGAAATTAATGCAATTACATTTGACGCGGCTGAAGTACGACGTTTGAACAAAACGCTAATCGCAAGCATGTGGAATTTCCGAGGACGATGTGCTCGATACATGGTGGCCAACCACAATACCATAATGTTCATCATCGTCCACCTGTAAGGGCAATCCGCAACCACTCTATTTCCATTCAAGGTTGAGGACGGAACAAGCCAGACGCTGTCCTTGCTTATACGGGTGTCATGAAGCTAAGCATTGCATCTTAAAGTAGCTTGTTGATTGGAGAGCCACTCCTTCGAAGATCCGAATATATGGATCCGATCTTGCAAAGTAATGCTACTTCATTCCGCTCACTTTATCTCTCTTCAGAGGAGCGCCTAAGAGTCTGATAAAGTCCCCGAAGCATGCCATTTACGCCATTCTAGGAATGCCAATGTAACAGTGGAGTATCTAAATGCTGCTTTTGCAGGTGCAGAAAGCTTAATAAACTCAAGTTTTTTGACGTTTCAATCAGCTACTACTAAGGATGATTACCCAATAAAACCGAATAATCTGCTTCACGGATAAGTAGTAAGCTTGCCTGCCCTATAAGTCACGGACAGAACGGTCTTTAATACCCGAAAATGCGGATTCGGGTTCAAGAATCAGTACGTCATTTCTGGGGACGATGGATGTGGGGGAAGGTGTTTAAAGGCCTCGCAGAATGACGGCATCAGCGTAGTAACGTTAGAGCTGATCGAATCACAAAGACTGCAGAGGCGAATTATGTCGCAGACGCTAGAAAGGAACTGAGAACTGAGACAGAGATTACTCTTACTTCTACTTGAACTAGTTTTACCTTACCTTACCTATACTAAATAATGTTACACGAGTTTATATACAGTTCGAGGAGGAAGTCGTTATTTACATATTGTCCAATGGCGGAGCAGGGAGTTCTGTTGAGGGGTTTCCCTGCTCCCTTCCTCCTCGTTGACCCAGCTCGAGTGGGTTCTAGGCGCTTCCTCCTGGGCAGACATCATGGGAATTCCATGATAAATTACCAGTTGGAAGGAATGTAGAGACTTAACCCAGTGTTAATGGTCCACTTCGAAAATTAAGTAGTATACGTGGAAAAGATATGGTGGGACCAGAAACGAAAATTTGTCCGATCAGCTTTAAATGAAGCTAGTAAAGAAAGACTGATCCTAATGTCTGGGTTGAGTATGTTCCGAACGAAGATTTGGTCCCCAATCTGAATGTAGACCACGATACCAAATGGGATCAATTTGGATCGAAACTGTAGATAGATTATTTGGCGTTGTGTATGAAAAATAGGGTGTGCACTTATAATGATGCTTGCTTGGAAAGTTAATTACATGGTGTAGGGTGCCTTCCAGAGTTGAGAACCGTCTTAACTGCGCGGCTTGCAATGTGCTGAAACTAGCCCTGCTTTACATATGAATCTATTACTCCTTAAAACAGTTCCAGTGATGATGGCGGTAGGTTGAGATAGGGTAACCGTAGACGATCGAAACCGCAGATGACGAAAAATAACAATTGATGTTCAATTGCCCGCAATTACAAGCGCCCGAGCCGAGACAACCATTAGGCGACCCGACGGGAGAGCGAAGCCGCTACTAGCGGCCCGCTAGAAGAGGGGCGATTGGTTGGCGAAGCATAATGGCAACTACGAAGCCTTGGGGGACGGCTGTACACACAACGATCCATGGCGTGACGTCACGAAAATTCTGGTCTGCAAACTTGCATGAAACTCCATTGATCCCGTAAGTAATATTTTTTAGACGGCTGTACACAACTGATCCGTGATCCGAAACTCAGCGCACAGGCGGAAGTACCTGCAACCTTATAGCAATCAACTACTTCAAAGCCATAAACTAAGAGATCATTGGAGTTTCATGCGTGTAGTTTGCAGACCATAATTTTCGTGACGTAGCGCCATGGATCGATGTGTGCAGCCGTCCCGGAAGCCTTGCCGATTCCGGTGCAACAAAAAAAAAACATTGCAGTTCACAGGGTTCATGTACCTTTAGTTACGAAGTAAGGACCTTTCATGGACATGGCGGTTATGTAGATGACTACAAGAGGCTAGTTCTTGATGTTTCGGATTTGATGATTTAGACATTATTTACAATGCCAGAATCGTATCAGACTTTTGCTTTCGAATCGCACTCAAATGCGCTAGATGGAACTTTGCTAATACCCTCATACTGGAACCGCTGCACATGGTTTGTCACTTTCAGGAGTAGAAGACATGTGCTTTGAATTGTTCAGGCTCGTCATATCGATTTATTGAACCTGCTTGGATGATCTAACTCACATTTTTAACTAACTCGTTACTACCTATGTAGTAATTTAGGACATTTGTTATAGTTACTGGATCATCCATGGCTGCCTCTAGGCAAGCTCCAAGCAAGCTCAATGAAAATGCGATTAACAGACATGAAGTTGCCCCAGAAGTCTGCTGAGTTTCTAAAGATGAACCTGTGAAGCATACAACACATTCCAAGGAGAGCCAGCATGTTATTTATGACACGCACAATGTCTGTGCGCTCTAAAATATCAAGCTTTTGCAACTACAGATGGCCTCATAGCACATCTGTTTGGCCTTAGGAAGTGCCAGCCTGTGAATGTGTATAGAAAATGCTTGCTAAACTGGTAAAAGACTTAGACGTGCTTGATTATTCTGTTGGAGTGTATAATTTGCAGTTAATCTCATTAATATATAAGACCGACATAGGCTTCGCTGCCACGCTGCTGGTCTTCTATTTTTACGTAAGTTCAGTTTTTTTTTTTGCAACTAATATACTTAGAGGCTATTTTTTCAGTAAGCATGTCAGACAATATTTCTCTTCGGATATAAGAATAGCTCACAAAACCTAATGCGTTATAATGTTACAACCTGTCATACTTTTTTTCCTCAGTTCGCCCATGACAATAATGTTCAGCTATTTAGGGTTTAAATTTTTTCAATTATTATCATTGATTATGATCAATCATAATTAGCACTATAGTTCGTTAGTTCAATATGGTTTAGAGCGACATCTAGATCAGTTGATTATGTGGTATATGCAAGAGTTACTCTGTGGCATGAAATTAAAGGTCGAAGTATTTTGCTTTCGTTTGCTTAAAGGAATTTGTTGGTCCAAACACTTTGAGAAAGCACAAATTCTGTTCTTGCTCATTTGCAAAACCTATGTGGTTGCCTGTGCAAGAGCTATGGTAGTCACTTCTTTAGATTCAATCCACAGGCATTTGAGAAAAGCTGTGACCATAAATGCATAATTAAATCTGAGTATGTACTCACGTTAACTTTCAAAAAAAAAAACAGAAGATCTTGCGTGTCGCTTCGGCTTGTGTCATTTCATTCATTCACGAATAAAAGCATGCACATAGTATATTTACTTAATGTCAAGTCAACAGCTTTGAGTTTTTTTTTTTTTTGCAATCTTACATGCTCAGTAATGACCAGCAAAAAAACAAGGCTTCGCTTTATATTACATTTTAAGCATGCATTACAAAACTTATTAGAGCACAAACAAGACCACTATAGAGTATGCTAAATCATAATACTTGATTAGAAAAGATACTGCACCGAAATTTAATATCATTCATCATTTATAATTTAATATCATACATGCCCCTATAGCTGTACTGTAAAAGTAACTTTCATATAAGTTGTAATAAATAAAATCTTTGATGTTGGCAATGGTGATACGGAATCAGGGAATCATTCGAAATGGTATTTATATAATGGTATATTCCTAATATTGTAATTTGTTTTTTCTTCTCCACTACTCCAGTTATACCTCGAGACAAGTAACTATAAGCTGTTAAAAACAATAAAAAATTTAGTGCTAACCCTATGCGTTAAAAGAACCCGGCTGCCCCCTTGTTCGCATGCGAGGCTTGACCACGTTGCCACGCGACGGCCTCATCCCCCCGTCCTAATTATTTGGGCTCATCAGATTCGATCATCTACGGGTAAAGCTGGATTTCCATATCCAGAAAACTTTCTGCGGACAGAACGGACCAAAAGATGCTGCTAATTGGTCCGCAGAAAACTTTCTGATGACCGGTCCACGGGGAAAATTTTCCGCGGACGGTAATTGCTGAACTTCTGCCAAATTACTACGCAACCTAAACGCTGATTGGCACATTTTGAAAGTTTGCCGCCAGAAATTCGCTCAAAGTTGGATTCGGCTCAACTTTCCCGGACAGAGCGGGACGGAAAAGATTCCGTGCCGATAAGGCTTTAAGTGGCAATCAATCACTGTCACCTATTGTTTCGTTCTGTCCGCGGAAAATTTTCTGGATATGGAAATCCAGCTTAAACCTTTGAAATAAGGTAGAAGGACCTTCCTTTTTTGGGATTAATTCAGTGACGGACAAAAGCAAGACATTGTTATCAGTTTACATTTCGGTATCTTGATTTCGCGAACCTAAGACAACCTTGTGTGCTAAGTATTGATGCAAGAGAGTTGAGAAAAACTTGGCATCAAGCAAACATAAGACGTGCACATTTGCTCATATATAATAGCCCTTTATCGAAGAAACGTATTTATTCCATCTTCAACAGGATGAATAGGTAACAAATATCTTTAAGAGCCTTTATTAGCAGATCCCCTTCAATATTATGAATCTCATCCCGATTTTTTCCTCGGTGGTGAGTACTCAGTCGTCCTGTTCTTTTCCACAGCCCCTAAGCACAAAGGAAGTGGTCTAGCCAATAAACCGCTTCGTCTGGTTCAAAAATTTGAATGCATTTGCTACCCTGAATTGTCCCTTTAAACGACCATCTAAAGTAATAAGGTGATTCGCCTTGAGCACATAGGAAGTTCTCTCCCCAGGAGTGCGGATCAGACCCCTCATAAAGTTTAGTGCACCTTATTCCGTTTATTGCTCCTGAAAAGAGAAACGAAAAATGCATTTTTCCACCCCCATATTTCTCACTTCTTGGCATTGTAGGGCGCTAACATGTTTTAAGATAATTATCAAGCTAAAGAACGTGGTATATGGGATAGTTTGACGGCTGACAATAACGGCAAATAATAGTTGTAGCCCATTTTCCATATTTAAAATAATAACAGTCGCATAGAACAGGGTGGACCTGAGAAAAACATGACAATTTCTTATATAAATAGTTTAATATTATCTTGTATTCAGTTTTCGTAGTTTGACTGACGTTCCAAGGCACGCAATGCCAATTTTCACAACAAAATCAATTATTTTAGCTCTGTACTGCAGAGCAAAGATTTTAAGGTATGATATACCAGATGAATGTGTTTAAATACATATAAAGTAGGGAATGGAAACCAAGAGCATATGGTAACAAGAGAGTTACCTCCATATGATGGTGACATGACAATAAAATACAATGCAATGTTTTGTTTAAGTTTAAATACACAACAGAAACAAACTTTGGGAAAGAAAACTCCAATTTCTTACCTGATTCTAACGACAGACTGAAAATGTAACGATCGTTAATGTGATGACGGCATTATAATCAAATGAAGCGTAATCTTCAGTTCAAGTTTACATACTGAAATAAAAAATAGAAATTTAAAAAACAGAAACTTCCACTATCTTCACCTCTGCCGGACCAACGAAGTCCTGGTCGAATCCATCCTGGTCTCTCGATCCAGCATAAATAGTTATCAGCCCAACCATTTGGATCCCAACTTTCTTCTATTGCCAAGCAAGACATATTCGGTAGAACTCCAGAGTGACTCCATGCAAAATGTTCCGGCCATCTTGGCCAGCCCCCTTTGTGGAAGTAAGAACAGAACTCTTGTATATCCATGAACTGTTGTATATTATTCTCTTGGGATGAATAAGGAGGAAAATATACACGTATAAAAAGCTATTATCGTAAGCAAAGGGACAAAGATATGAATGAATTCGAAACGGAAAATATGACGTACTGGTGTTGGAACATCTATTTGATATTGAAATTAACGACTACATACAACTTAGTTTGTATGTAAAGTGCCTAGTGATGAAGGCAATACAGTAATGATAAAGGGGTTCAACGAACATTTATATATATATATATATATATACAAATGTATATATATACATATATATATATATATATATATATACATACATATATATATATATATATATATATGTATATATACATATATATATATACCTACATATATATATATATGTGTAT